>JASDQU010100031.1:167910-276257 GCA_032191745.1 Picea mariana | reverse complement strand
AACATTTAAGTGGGGTAAAAGGAGGTTGCCCCCTCGAAGAGGCTCATTATCTGAAATTATCTCCTTTTCAAGGCGTTGAATACTTTTCCTGAGGTTTTTCTATGCTATATTGATGTTTGGTTCTTAACATCACACCGATTGAACCAGGGATTTAGATATACCCTTCGACTTGAACTTTCTACCAAAGAATCTTCCTTCATCTATATCTATCGGTCGACCTCTCACTACCAGAGCATCTTTGGTCGATCCTTCAAATTTCTTCCTTCTCATTTCTTCCAACATCAGAGAAGTAACCACATCCTCTTGTGCCAGTGTGGTTGTATTACTCCCAATAGCCACGACTAAGCTATTTGAGGAGTCTAGAAAAGAACATAATGGGTTGATACACTTCTCCTCATCAGTGATCATTATATCCACAGATGATAACTAGATTAATATGGTATTAAACGTATTTAAATTCTCAGTCACCGAACTTCCATCACTCATCCTAAAAAAATATAGTTTCTTTTTGAGAAACAACTTATTTACTGGATATTTCGACTGGTATAAGCTTCTGAGATTTCCCCATAGTTTCTTGGTCGAATATTTACCTAAGAAATTCAATAACATCACATCTACAAGACAAAGTTGTATCACACTTCTTTCTTTTCTTTTTAGTTTCTCCCATTCTTCCCTTGACATCCCTATCAGTTGGGTACCTAGACAAACCACTTCCCATTATTCTCAATCTACAAGAAGATCTTCCATTTTAATCTTCCAAAGCTCAAAATTATGGCCATTTCATCTTTCTATCTCTATTCTGGAACTAATTTCCATTATTTACCACGATATTTAACACAATTTATGACTAACGACTCTTATTGTACCTAGGGTTTATTTCTCAAATTCAAGATTTGCAGATCAATATCTACTATACTCGCCAAAGAATTACACTGCTATGATAACTCACTTGTTAGGGAAGACCTCGGTTATGATACCACATGTTAGGAAATGTAGGATACTTCCACACTAATCTTAGCGGAAGAGAAGAAGAATTTAATCCAGAATGCAAATGACACAAGAAATCACACAGTACACCGAGATTTTACCCTGGAAACCCTTAACCAGAATAACCAACATTCATTTGAGCGTTCTTCACTCTGGTTTTCTTATTCAACCATAATAAAAGGTTACATGTATAACCTTGGTCCACACCTGAGAAACAATTGACATCATACCCTCTTGCATAGGAAATAATAACCTTGTAGCCAATTCGGCTTTCATATGCATTATTAGCAACCTACACTTACACATGCATTAACCTACAAAATTGAATTCTTTTATCACCTTGCAACATAATCCTTTACGACCTTACAACACGCCTCTTTATAGGATTTACAACAGGAAAAACCCTAAAGAATAGCGCCCAAAAATAGTTATAGATCCATGCATATTATTGGCTACAAATCCCGCAAATATTGGGATTTTGTTATAGTCGACTCTAAGTCGGGTTTACCGGCTGACTACCGATCGACCTTCGTTTGGTCTCTAGTCATTCATCTCACACCCGCACTTTGACCTCTTATTGGTTGACTTGTCGTCAATATCTTTGACTTTGACTTTACCCGGTCAACTTCCTCGATCTTCGACTTGTTGTCGATCTACCTCAACTTCGACCTGTTTTCAATCCACTTCAACCTTCGACCGTCAGTCGATCTACCTCAACTAGAATTTCACTGCACAGAATATAACAATCCAACACACAACACACAAAGTGTTAAATGCATTTGGAAGAAGATTAAATGCACATTTCCATAATGACAATAAGGACTCAAAGTTGAGAGGCAATAATATTTTAAAAAAATTATTTATTTTATTTATTTTAATTCTAATAAAATTAATATTTAAAATTCCCTATGTCTAACATTACAAATCTAAAAAAATAAATTGAACTTGAGCACTAAGTCGGTGATGAACTCATCGTTGTATTCCAGGCAAGGACTAATACGATCCAATTCAAATACTAAAGATATGAAATGTATTTTTGATACAATGTTAAAAGTAAGAGATGGTTGGCTTTTAGACTTTTACTTTCACTTCATTTTCAAATTTTCACATTAAAAAGTATTCATTTATTCTTTTAATGTTTTTTAATCATTTTTTTTTCATTTTCAAATTTTCACATTAAAAAGTATTCATTTATTCTTTTAATGTTTTTTAATCAATTTTTTTTTTATTTTGTTAAAACTTATTAAAAAAAATTAATTATAAATATTATCAAATATGTAAATCATGATGATGATTTATGGTTAATTTTAACGAAGACTAATTGGTTTATCAGACCTTAAGAAGGTAAGGGATTACTTCAATTTCTTTAAAATTGCATTTCTATGCTCAAAAAGCATTGAGAGAAGTGTTCCAAGTTCACCATAGTTTTGATGACTTTGGAGGTTAGGAAGGTCAGAAATTTGAAAGATATTTTTAAATTGGGATCCAATATGGGTATAGGAAGGTAAATGCAAGAGTTAGGTGATAGATTCTCTCATCCCATGGTGTTTTGGGAGTTTTTCAATGCCAAGTTTCACTATGTAGATCGTGAGAGCTTGTTCTTATTTAAAGAATGTTGATTTTCCTCTATGCACTTTTCAAAACTGAGAGCTAATTTTGATCTTCTAAATTAGGGTTGACCACCTCCTAGTAGTATTTTAATTTTCTTTTATCCATTAATTATTTATCACAACACATATTCTCCTTAAATTTAGAAGTGATCATATTTGTAATATTATTCATATTCTGCATGATGGATTCTTCTTGTATTCCCCGATGATTCAGTCAAGATTTGACATCTTTATGCCATCCCCCCTTGAACAACTGTATTGAAAACTCTACTATCAATTCGTTATCTTATCCTAAGAATCATACTATTAGGAGACAGTTGTGCAAAGTATACTATATATACATTATTGATGTACATATTAATTGAATTGGCTTTGCGTATTTTTCTGCTCGTCTTCTTTGCCTTCTTGATCTTATTATTTATTTACTTTCTTGGCTATATTATTAGCAGTGGTATCAGAGAACATTTATAATCTTGATGCTTATGGAATTGTGAGAACAATGTATGATACCTAAGCACCTTTTGTCTCAAGGGGTTGATAATCTTGAAATCCATGGGTTTCCATGGAGTTGAAGTGTTGTGAATAGTTGCAGTGGAGGTTGTGTGGCCTACGCATTCTGAGAGGAAGAAACCACAAACCTAGAAGATGATTTTTGAAGAATCTCCAAATTGCGAAATCTTAAACGGTCAAATTTTTTATTTCCTATCTTTTATGAGGGATAAATCTACATTGGATGTAAAAGTACCGAAATATTTTCATATATTTTGTTGGAGATTTTTGTATTAGCGTTTGAACTTGTTTTGTGAGTGATTGGGTGCGTCCTCATCAAAACCTCTTCAGGAAAAATTTACTACATGGGATCCTTTTTATTTTTGCAAAAGTTTATAATTATTTTTTATCCTCCATGGTAAAACGTGCAAAGGTGCCAAGGAAAGAAAATATAATTAAATCAATACTTAAGTTGCATTGATTTGCTGATTCGACCTGCATATCTGCCAATCTGCACAAATGACTATATTCTTAAAGGAATCTGCAAAGAGTGGCAGCACCATTGGTTGAGTGTCACTGAGCCTGCCCTCACAGAAGAAGAGGAGCATTATTTTAAAGTAATCTTTAATTATTTTAAAGGAGGTCAGTTTTAAAAGAAATAAATGAAGTTTTACATATATTTGACAACCTATTCAAATTACGACAGCCCGAAAATATGTTCTTGGAATGTTGCACAAGGTTAAAAATGTAGTTGAGTATGCACTAGCGAGTGAGTTCGTGGTGGGGAATAAGATAGCATAATTTATATATGTCACAGAGGGTAGCCTCGTATACAAATTATTCATCAAAGATTTATACGAAAAACCAACGATCATTGAGTTTAACTTTGTGAATATGAGGATAGCAATGAAATATGTGCTATTTGAAGAGACCCATGATCACCTAATGAAAAAGCGAGACATTACCACTAGTGACGTTCAACTATGGAGCGATATGTGTAGACGGTCTATGATAAAGGAAAGGATTATCCGCAGCAAGAAAGGCCAATGCATTTGTAAATATTGTTGAAAGAGGAGCTTGAATTTGTGAGAAAGACTCTCGATGTTTCAAGGTAAGAGGAAGAATGTGGCTTCGTTAAGTTGTCCCTCACAAGGGGGAACAACAACATCAACGATTGACAAACAGGCTTCTAGTTTCGAAGCCTTATCATTCCAGCAACAATAAAGTGATTTCATTCAAGAAAATTTTAAAGAATAATTCAACTCCTGATTTTTTGGACTAGTGTTTGTTCAAATTTGTGATTTCTAGACTAGTGTTTGTTCAAATTTTTATGACTTGCAATTTTTTATACTTATAATTGTTTCTTTTGAAAATATCAAACACTGTTGAATTGAATTATGATTTTAATTGAGTGCATTTTTGGTTGAATTTTCTATTTTCGAGTTGGATTATTGTAAAACAGTGGAATTGCAAGAATCCCTCTTTTCATTGATAAAGTTGAACATATGAAAGATTAGTGTTTCGATCTTCATTCTTGTATGCATTGTGGAAAGCATACACATTATGGTCAAGGGAATTTAAACCACTTGTCCCTTACAAGGGGGAATCTAAATATTTTTCAATCAAGTTCCAAGTTTGTTTTAGAGCCTGTGAACAGATGATCAAGTATGCAACCTAGTTCCTAGTATGAAGCCTTGCTCCTGAACATATTGTTGTTGATATGGTTTTTGGTAATCCTAAAACCATTAATAGTTTTTTGAGTTCTTGTTTTTTATCTCTTGATATATTTTCAGAAGACATGAAGTTCTACTTGTTGTATTTTTAGAGAGCATCATTATCATTTGTAGCTGTTGATTCCAACCCTTTGCTTGGTTAGTTTATGGTCAACTTGAAACCATGTCATTTAGTAGAAGACGTCAGCTTCTTCTAGACATCCAATTTGTGGTCATCCTGAAACCACTAGATTGGTTTTTGGTCATCCCAAAACCACCAAATTAGTTTGTGGCATCCTTAAACCACCAATTTAGTAGAAGCCTACCCTCTTATTATTCGCTTGACACATTACTAGTTGTCAAGAAGTGACGGTTTTACAGATTACTAGTTGTCAAGAAGTGACGGTTTTTAGGAAAGAACGAACTTATGATTAAGCGGGGATGTTGAAAACTCTTATCTCAGTTTGTTATCTTACCCTAAGGGTCATACTGTTAGACGAAAGTTGTGCAATGTGTATTATATATACATTATTGATGTACATATTAATTGAATTGGTTTCTTGGCTTTTCCACCCATCATCTGTACCTTCTTGATCTTGTTAGTTATTTACTTTCTTTTGGGGAGCTGTTCATTCATGTTGTTTATCTTATTCTTGTAGGTTAGATATCTAATCATAACAATACTCTTTTTCAATGGGTAAACAAATAATTAAACTATTTTAATCTAATAAAAATAATATTATCATATTTTGTTTCAAAAACATATTTAAAAACTTATGTATTTTAATCTAAAATATAATAAACACTATAAAAACTATATTATATTTTCTAAATAATATTAAAAAAACACAATATAAAACATGTAAAATTTATTTTTCCCGTATTCTATATATATATATTTCAAGGTATATTTGCAGATGTAGATATACATACCTTACCCCCTAGTTTGAATTTATAACTTCTTAAAAGAAAACACATTTTCTTAACCATTTGTACACCATTATATCCATGCAATTCATTGTAAACTTAATACATACAATTCATTTTACACTTAATTTGGTTTGCTTCAATACTGCAATCAGATGTAAAATAAATGTCAACCATAATCTGACATCAAGAGGCACGTTTGAAAAAACAGAGCGCAACTTGAAGTGTATATTATCATTCGAGTGCACTAAAGACAAAATTCAAGAGAAGTACTTAAGGCTTGCCCACTGAAACAGTGAATATAATTAAAAGCACAATCATCCTGCAACAATGTCCAGATTCATGAGAAACTCGTCGCTCTAAACAAAATACAACGCTGCAATTTAAGTATCTGTGATAAACATTGTAAAATGCGTACCGAATGATCAAATTTGTGTCACACATTTTCTTAGAATTCTGCAACGCTACGATATATTTCTTTCCCGGGCCTGGTTTCTAACCAAGGATTTCCATCTCATCATCACAGCAGTCAATTAAATAATCACCATTGAGAGATTCAGCCAACCAGTCTTCATCTGTGAACGCATCAATGCTTCCTACTTCTCTACCAAACCAGCAATCCGACGTGCAGAGCTCCAAAAGCTCCGTAGCCTCCGTCTCACTCCAAAAACATTCATCAACTGTATTGCCCAATAGCAAGCTCTCGTTTCCAAGCTCTGGCTGCCAACTGGGAAGAAGAAATCCTTGCTCTTGCTCCTTGTCAATGGCACCGAGAAGATACAGAATGTCTATGTCAATGCTACAACCACTCTCTGAATTATATTCATCGCTCTCGTCTTTAAATTCCACATTCCAAGAACCGGCGTCATTGTCTCTTCCCGGGGATGTAATTATGCAATCTTTGCGTTTATTTTCGGAGGAGGCCGCGAAATTGAAATCATGGTCCAGACGGGAGATCATTATATCCGAGCGAGCGTGATCTTGAATTTCAATGTGTGGAGGGCAGGAAATGCCATTGCAATAACCTCGGGGATGACTCATTCCCTCGCCTGTATCTGAAACCCGCTGGTAATGGCTGGAGAGTTGAGTATTTATAAGGCTTGACTGCTGCACACAACCCATGATAGACTTGATGGGACTCCAGTAGCACGGTTCCTTTCCTTCGGAAAAGCGGAGTATATAGAAACAATTTGAAATAGATGAATTGATAAAGCTTTGGGCGGGTGCATGGATTCTGACAGCGATGTTTAGCAAGTGCAGCAGCGGCAAGTACAAGAAAATAGAGAAAGAAAGTAACAGAATATCTGGACGTTATATGCGGGCACAACGGAAATGAAACGATCCTCTTGGACGACATAACAGAAGAGATGGGCGTTATTAGTAGAGATTTTGAAAACATAACAGAAGAGATGGGCGTTGTTAGTAGAGATTTTGAAAACGAATTAATGGAGGGATGAAGATCATGAGTTGGGACCTTGTGGAACAATAATGGTCACATTTCAAGAATCCGTTCATTAAGAGGTGGGGCTGCCACGTCGTAATGAGGTATTTGAATCACAGAGGGAACAACAATTCTGTTCATTTAAAAGGTAGTTGGCACAATGAGCGTGGCCTGCATATTCCATGGGATGGTTTTATGACGGCATTACGCGCAGTCGGGCACCAATATTGCCGGAATTGCAAACCGCGTGAAGCCGTCAAATGCTGCCAAAATAAAATTAGTGCCCGACTAATTTACGATATTGCCGGAATTGCAATCCGCGTGAAGCCGTCAAATGCTTCCAAAATAAAATTAGTGCCCGACTAATTTACGATTTGATAACCAACATTAGCGCCATGAATCAGAAGCATATCCTTCACGATTGTTGCATTTTTGGGTTATTTGTGGCAATCAGGACCATGTTTTCTTTGGAACGTAAATTTTGAATATGTACTCTAGCGTAAAGATTTAAATTTGAAGTAAAAGAAAATTTTCCAGTAATTAATTCACTCTTAAATTTACTATAATTTTAAAAATTATAAGTAATATTTAAATATAAATATATTCAATAAAAATATTTTAGTAATCAATTCATTAATAATAATAATTTATTTTTAATTTTACAGTTAAGTCAAATACTAAATTGATATATGAGATTTTTTTGTTTACTAAATTGATGTATGAGATTCTTTTGTTTGTGGGATAAGGAACTTCCTCTCCCCACAGATTTGACTATTAAAATTTACAAAAATATACATACCCTACCTTTTTAGATTTGAATCTATAACTTCCACATAATTTTAAAAACAAAATATAATATTTAAATATTAATATATTTATTATAAATTATTTTTAGATAAATTTATTATAATTTTAAAAACAAAAACTACTATTTAAATGTAAATACACTTAATAAAAATTATTTCAATAATAAATTATTACTAAATTAAGACCATCTTAAAAACTAAAGATAATATTTAAATAAATATATTTAATAAAAACTACTTCCTAAATAAATTAATAGACAAATTCAATTTGTTTTCGTTAAAACTTTGATTTAATTTTAATTAAAAAAATTGTTCAAAATTATAATTCTAAAAATTTCATTATATAATTTTATTTTAATAAAATTTAACCTTTAAATTTATGTAACCAACCCTAATCTAGAAGATCAAAATTATCTATCTGTTTTGCCAAGTGTAAAGAAAAAAATAAGCATTGCTAAGATAAGAACAAATTCTCACGAGCTCCATTTGTGACACTAAGAAGGTTATGAAAAGCACTTTCTCTTAGATTGTCCACCCTATACCCATATTAGATCTCATTTTCAAAATATTGATCACACTACCAACCTTCCTAACCTCTTAACTCAAGAAAAGTATGGTGATCTTGGAAAGCTTCTCTTAATGCTTTTCAAGCACAGAAACAAAATTCTAAAGAATCACAAGTAATCACTTACCCTCTTAAGATCCGATAGACCAATTAAATCTTAGTGAACGTTAATCATCATCATCATATACTAATTTAGATGCCATTTTAATTCTCATAAAAATATATTTATTTGATTTAATTTTAATAAAAACAATTGTTCAAAATTATAATTCTAAAAATTTTATTATACAATTTTATTTAAAAAAAAAAATAACCTTTAAATTTATCTACTAATTTAGATGTCATTTTAATTCTCACAAAAATATATTTATTTGATTTAATTTTAATAAAAAAATTATTCTAAATTATAATTCTAAAAATTTCATTATACAATTTTATTTAAAAAAAAAATTTAACCTTTAAATTTATCTACTAATTTATATGCCATTTTAATTCTCACAGAAATATATTTATTACAACCATTAAAGATAAAAGTTTTAAATATTCAAATATAAATATATATTTCATAATTTTTTAATGTAATAAATATTTTATTACGAGATGAATAAATATACATGTTAATTCAAATCTTTGAAACTTTATCAAGGGAAATGAAACATAATATACATATAATACAGTATAAGTATGAGACTTATAAACTTCATCTTCTTCTTCTTTTTAAGTCACCTTCCCTTATTAAGGGAATAAGAAGAATATTTTTTTTTCTTAATTTAAGTTTGATTTTTTAGGTGGAAAAATATATTATAATTTAGTTTTTAATCAATGAAGCAACAAGTTTATGGGACAAAGGATGAAGAAGTTTATGTTTGGTGTATGTTTTCTTACATACACCAATACAGTGGGAGTTGATGAGCTTTGATCGTGATGTCCCTTACTTGAGATGAGACACCTTCATTAGCTAGTTTATCAACCACCTTGTTTGTTTCTCATCGTACATGGGAGGGGATGAGTGTGAGAGAAGGACGGAGAAGAGTGTGTAAGGTTTCAAGAGGACAGAGCAGGTGCCAACTTGGGTAAACTTTGGCAGGATTAGATCCATTGATGAGTTTGGTGGYAAGCTAGATAATTACTTAAGAATCCCCTTCTATGATTAGATGGTTTAGATTTAGGCTAGTGGCTAATTGGATTCCCTTGATGAGGCCCCAGATATCTACGGAATTATTATTTTCATGGCCCAAGTGACCTACTAAGATATAATTGATTTGTCATGTGTTGTCTCGAAGGACTACTCCAAACCCTACATGACCAGGATTACCCTTCGAAGCCCCATCAAAGTTTAATTTAACATAGCCTAAAGGGGGGCGATGCCAAGAACAGAGGTCGGGGGTCAGGGGAAGTGGGAAAAAGAGTATTTCTAGGTGAGGCACTTGGTAAGTTGAGCTTCCAATTTGAGAGGATGATGGATTCTTGGGGATTGCCAGAGAGGTCTTCTTGTGTCCAGTGTTGAGCGTGAATGGTTTCTTTCACATTTATGAAAATATTTGACCAGATGAGAGAAGGGGAGGAGGTTTGGTAGTGAAAGATACATTTTTTCACTCTTTCCAAATCTGCCATACAATGAAGCCTGGTAGTAACTACCATATCTTATTCAAGATTGGATTAGTGTAGGTCATGGCTCCCTAGTTCTTGATGGTTTTTATGATGTTGTCTCTTTCTCTATTGGTTTTCCTCGTGATCTGAGAAGCCTGATCCCAAATCTCCCCTCTAATAGAGCATTGATTGAGTAAATGCTCTATTGACTCTTCCGTTTGTTGACAGAGATGACAAATTGAGGGCCCCATAAAACCATGTTTCCTGAGATTGTCCCATGTGAGGATTCTATTTTGTACCATGAGCCATAGGAAAGTTGAGACCTTCGGCCACAATTTTGATCTCCATATAATATGCCAGATATTCTCTTTTGGTTGGGTATGGAAATTCTCATGGAGGATGTAGACTTATTAATTGTGAATGTGCCCAGTGGGGAGTGCCCCCATCAGAGAATGTCTGATCCATTTCTGATGTGAATTTTCCTTTGGGAAGCAATGGTAAGTCGAGGTTGCAAGTCACAATCTACAGGAATATGGAGGTCATGAGGAAGAGTTTTCTAGGTTCTCCAAGGGGGATGATTGGATACATTTAACCAAAGGTCTACTATCTTGAGGTGATCTATCTATGGTAAATGATTCCAGAGGGGGTGCATGAAGTCCAAGGAATGCATTGGAGGTAATCGTTTCCATGAGTCCATCCAAAACAGAGCATTCTGACCATTTTGAATTTCCCAAAATGTGTGCTCCTGAATGAGAGGTCAAATGCACTAGGCAGTGTTCCAAATATTATTGCCTTGGATATGATCATTGAACTTGATGAGATGTGCCTCGTTGGTGTGAAGGGAATATTTTTTATTCCAAAGCTTGGCCCAAAGTTTTGTTTGGTACTTGATCCAATGCCACTAGAGTTTAGCGCCCATAATGTTGTTTAACTTGCCTTGGTCCCTAAGTCCAAGTCCTCCAATGAATTTTGGCTTGCAAACTTTCTCCTAACTAACCAGAGCCCACTTTTTGCCAGGATCATGACCATGCCAGAGGAAGTTTCTCTATAGGTTTCAGATGGTTTTAATGACAGACTACAAGGCTACCAGTGATGAGAAAAGGTAGGCTAGTATATCTTAAAGAACCGATTTAATGAGAACCAGTCTTGCTGCAATATTAAGGGATCTAAAAGTTCAGTTGATCAAGCAAATAGATAGGGATAGGAGAAGGGAATCCCAAAAGATGTTTCGAGTGGTCGCATCGGAGAGGGGAATTCAAAGGTAGTTGGATAGAAGGGAGCTCTTGGGTATACCCAGAAGTCGAGAGATGTGTTGCTGGACAATAGGTGGAGTGTTAAAGAAAAATAGTTGGGACTTATTCAAATTGAAGGTTGTTCCATAGGCTTCACAGAAGTCATTGAGGATAGTTTTGAGTTTAATAGCTTCTTGAGTAGTAAGAGTGTTCATTAACAAGGTATCATACAAAAATTGGCTATGAGAGGCCATAGGTTGTAGGCCATGTAGAGGGAGACCTTGAAGAGATCCATCCTCTATGGAATCTTTGATATAGCATCCCAAGCATTCTTCCATGATGACAAAGAGAAAGGGGGAAAGAGGGTCCCCTTGACGAATTTCTCTAGAGGGAGAGAAAGGTTGGGAAGGTAATCCATTTACCAGAATAGAAAAGAAGGAAAAGGAAGTGATGTTTGAAATCCAAAGGATCCAATCCTTGTTGAAGTCAAATGCAACAAGAAGGGAGCGCATGTAATTCCAACTAAGGAAATCAAAATATTTTGAGAGATCTATCTTGATGAGCATACCGGGAGTGCCTGTAGATTTGAGCGAGTGTATCACTTCGTGAACTAAGATGACACTGTCCAAATTTTGGCGCCCCTCTACATATCCTAACTTCTCTTTGGAGATGATGAAGGGGAGGATGGGTTTGAGACGAAGGTATATGACTTTAGTAATGATTTTGTATATGTCATTTCATAGTGCAATGGGTCGGAATTGCTTTAGGAGAGTGACTCATTCTTCCTTTGGAATGAGAGTGAGGAAAGTAGCATTGAGAGCAGAGAGGAATTTTCTTAAGGTTCTGGATTCCTCCACAAGTTAACAAACCTATTCTCTTATCATCATCCAATAGAAATGAAAGAAGTTGGTTGTGAAGTCATCTAGTCTTGGTGCCTTCCCCAAGGGCATTTCCTTGACAGCCTAATCCACCTCTTCCTACATGATTGGTCTCATCAGGACTTGGTTTTGTTCAGGAATGTTGAGGGTTGGTATATGCTAAGTTACTCTATTGATGGTTGGGGTTTTGTCAATGGGTTGCTTTGATAAGAATTCTTTATAGTATCTTTCCATCTCATCTTCTATTCCCTCATGGTCCAAGATTGAGTTGCCTTATTCATCATCAATTTTTTGATGTGGTTGATGTAGCATATGTGCAACATGGAGCGATGGAAGAATTTCATATTCCTCTCCCCTTATTTAAGCCATTACACTCTGTATTTCTATTTCAATAGTATTTCCTCATTTTTCTCCACTCCTCGAGTTTCTTCCTAAGTGTTTCTTCCTCCCGACTTAGCTCGTCTCTGTGGCCCTGCAAAATAGTTTCTTGTTGGATTTCTTCCAATCATTGTTCTAAGGTTCTTTTCACCTAGAAGATGTTTCCAAATAAATAATTATTCCAATATCAAAGTTGCATCTTATTCAACCATTGTTGGAATCTGTACATTCGTGAGCTATGAGAGATCTCTGCATTCGCCCACCAAGTATGGGAGAGCTTCGGGAAGTCAGGATGGGTTAGCCAGATTTTTTCAAATAGAAAAGGCTTATATTTAGGGGTAGTGATTGTATCAATCCACAACTGAATAGGCCAATGATTTGAGCCTGAGTTTGGGAGGATGTTTGCCTCTATTGAGGCTCCCTCGAGCATCACAGTTTCTGAAACTAGAAAGTGATCCAGTATGAAAGAAATTTGTCGGGTGCCATATCATTTGTTAGACCATGTGAAGGTGCCATTATTGGTTTCTATATCAATTAGATTGATATGATCAATAAGGTCTAATAACTTACCACTGTCCTAATCCATCTGACGTGTACCTCCTCTATTTTCTTCCAGTGTGAGGATGATATTGAGGTCTCCTCCAATGATCCAACGTTGTTGTCCTGTCATTCCACCAAGAAATGAGAGGTTGTGTAGAAATAGGTCTTTTATTGGTTATTTTGGGGTCCATAAACATTTGTGATGACTCCCTCCTTATTGGATCTAATTGCATGATAGTATGCATATATTGTGTCTATTGTGGAAAATGGTTGGTCGATGATTACCATGGTGGGGTTCCATAGGATTTCCAATCCTCCTAATGTGCCTTTGGAGTCATTATAGATGAATTGATAGTGTCGTCAACATCTTATAAAGACTTATTTTGTTGCTTCTCCTGGACATTTTGTTTCTTGTAGAGAAAGAATGGTCAGATTCTCTGTCATTATATTGTTATAAAGAGTCCTTTGTTTGGATCTTCCATTTATACCTCTTACATTCCATGTAATAATATTCATCATGAGGAGTTTGGTGGGGGTGAGAATAATCCCTCGGTCATGCACTGGATCTATCCCGAGTTAATCATGAAGTGACCTACCTCTTTAATTAGTTGTTGGGTTGATTTGTGTCCCTGTATCTTACTTTATTTGGGTGTGCACCTAGGATCTAGACCTGGATATGAATCGTTTCCTAATGTGGAGGTTTCCCCTACTGTGGAATCTATGAAGACTTTATGGACTTTCCTTAGCTTCTTGACCGGAATAGATTGTAATTCCTTCTTGTTGAAATCATCCTCTAGTTTTTCCATATATATGTCTGTGAGGTCTTGTTCATCCATATGCATAATTGAATACCGCTCTATTATAAATACTTTTATGTTCTTGTTTAACCATAGACAATATCATGATATTATCACCCAACCATAGGAATGCAGCCACCCCTAAGCACCTTAACCTTTTCTAGATAGAATGATTCTGGAAAGCCACACTAGAACCAACAGATAAACCCTAGTTGCAGCAGTAGCATGAGATGGAACTAGAAAACACCATCCAACTACAACAACAACACAATACAAGGAGAGTGCACCTTCTCCAAGGGTAGCACACAAGAGAGAGAGAGAGTCTCCACAACCACATAATAAGAACAATACTCAACTGCAGCAATTGTAGTTGCACTTCTTCCCAGAATACCACTAAGAATACCACCAAGAATATCACCAAGAATACCACAAAGAGATACTAAAGGTAGAGTGCATATCTTGGGCTAGATAGAGCTAGAGAGAGAGACCAAGAATCACCCCAGAAGATGCACCTTCCTTTCTTGCAACTGCATCTCCAAACTTACGCTATACCTTTATGACAGAGTGAGTGAAGTGTGTGTACAAATGAGCTAGATAACCTCCTATTTATAGTGGTTCTTTTTACCTATATGGACTAACATGTCTTTTTGGAAGATAATACATTTATATTATTTATTATACTGAGTTGACTTGTCTTCTAGGGTTTTTACACATTTGTTTAGGGTTTCTCTTACTTTCGGAATATTATGTTATAGTCAATGGTTACACATGGAGGTTAATACCTCTCGTAGCTACCATAATATCAACACTCCCTCCTAGATAGGGAGGTATTAACTCTAATGGTATCAAACACATCCATCCATTTCACATGACATGGGAAAGGCTCACATAGTCTTGCAAACCATTCTACAGGTAGCATCATAATAGCCACACATGCTATCTCATGATCACGCAGATCAAGTCACGAGCATCATCATCACTATCCATCTCGCTGGAAATCACCTCCAATACTATTGGTTGGCACACCAGCCTAGGAAACACCTTCAACACTACTGGTAGTCTCCATGGCAATCAGGTAGTAGTACACAGTTACTACAATTTGATGCAATAGACCACAACATTATCGATCCATAGTAGTACACAACTGTTATCCAGTGGTACACAACCACTCCTAGTAGTGTACAACTACTATCTAGTATCACACAATCACTACCAGTGGAACGCATCCACCATAGTAGTACATAGCTATTGTCTAGAGACACACAGTCTCCACTGCAATCAACTAAAACTACACAAGCTATCACCATACAATACAACAGTCTCCTGGCATCAAATCATATCATCGTCTGCATCATCTCTCAAGGAATACTTCATTTGAGTAATCGGTCATGATGTTGAATAAGTCATGTGATGGAATTATCACACTCAACATTGTGTCTCGCATAAGTCACTCACTCAACAAAGTGATATAGGGACCATTCTTCCTATCTTAGTCACTACCTGTGACAGAGGAAGAATGACTATCCCAACAGATGTTGAAAGGCATGCCATGGGCTACAAGGACTATTCTTCTAATCCATACATACATCCTAGAAGAATGTCAATCATCCCAGATGTTGAAACCCATGCCATGGGATACAAGGACCATTATTCCCACTCTAGTCACTACTGTGAAATCAGGAATAATGATTGTCCTAGATCATTTTCCTCCCTCTAGACACTACTCTGAACTCATGGAAAATGTATTTCCTATACCTATTGTAATGTCCCCGACCACCCAGGTCAGTCCATGATACATGAGAGAACACTTTCGTTCTCTCTGTGGAACATACTGTAACATACCCAACATCCAATATTGAGCTATGCCACTTAAGTTTTTCGAACTGCATGTAAATAAAACATATACACACAGAACTCTTGTGGAACATTATATTTTAAACATAAACAGACAAATACATTATGTAAATGCACAAATTCATACCGAAATAACAGTAAATGTATACATGCATCATATACAGGAATTACCCATATATATACAGATAGTTAGAACCACACATAGAATAAACCCATAAAATTAAACATGTAAATAACAATGTAGCATGTTAATTTATCACACAGTTGACACCTATCTTGGTAATAATATCACCAACTGTGTGCAGACCTTCCACGAACCTCCCAACCTTAGACCACACTGCTCATCACTCTCAACAGTGAGTCACCCCTGAGCTGGGACTAAACTCAACCCAGGTAAAGGGATTCCTAACCAGGCTAATGGTTCATAGACAATAGGAAAGACTATATCACAGGTGCTCACTCAACTAACAGTCTATAGTCCCTCATTCCCCACATGCATGTCCCACCCCAGGAAGTGTGCCCCTTATCTGCTCAACAGTCCTTCGGTTTCCCCACTTCCTTTCCGGGCTTCAATAAGAGGCCGTAAAGGTTGTCTTAGAGCCCTGTAGTTGTAGTTTAGAACCTTCAGGAAATCAATTCCCAACAATTCTCTCACCCAGAGAGGAATTTCTCACGGGCCTGACAATTCGCCTCTTAAATATTCCATGAGCCTGACAACCCGCTTCTTTAGTCCATCTCCCAAGCTAACCCACTACACAAACAAGTATGGCTATGGATATAGGTTAAGGTACAGTGACATGAAATATGGAGGATAGTTGACTGTGTGAGTGAATGGTCCTGGTATGGCACAAATGGATGACTCAATGATGGCAAGAATGATGGATGAATGATGGAAAATAAACTAATTCCAAACAATATGTATATAGCTCTTTACAGGTCATTTGGTACATATCCACCCACCTTGGGTAGAAAATGTGCATTCATTCCTCATTGAGATTTCCTTATGCGCTTCTTCGATCGTGACATGCTTTGATTAGATATTGACTATCACTAGCACGTTAATCTTCTATTCTTGCAATGGCCTTATCTCTCCCTACAATGACTCAATCTCTTCTGCGTTCAAGGCTCGATCTCTTCACCAGGTAGAATAAAATATCTAACCAAGGCGTAGTCAAGTACAACAGGTAGCCACAAACAGATTGATCCTCGAACCCTGCTTCTCTTGTTCTTATCATCCTTCCAACCCCTACACGAACAATTTTTGTGTCTGAACGATCCGGGTAGTACTCAATCCAACCAATCCAAATTATCTGCAGTATGTCCCCAACTTGACACTTGTCATGTTGGGAGCTACTTTGGCCCACTTGTCCCCAACTTTGGAACTTAGGATACAATAATTATCCATACTTTATATTTTAAGAAATATTAATATAATATTCATTTTTGTTTTAAGCTCCCTAGATTAGCATGTTTCCTTAACTTTTATCCCCAACCCTTTCCCTAACTAGTGGATTTTAGTCCTCCATACTCTTTTATCGTGGTCGGTCTGTGCGCAACGATGTATTTTATATTAATGCTGAGACATATACAAAAGTAGGTGCACTGGCCTTTAACATCTAGGCTCTCTGGCCTAATAATCACAAAACTGGCTCACCAGCCTATAAAACACAACATATACACAAAGGCTCCCTGGCCTCAAAATTGTGCGTACTTAAGTTGTTGCGCACGATATCCTAGAATGTGCACACTTCCTCATTTTACTGCACAATACATGTGCGCACTATGCCATGAAAGGTACACACAAAAATTATATCAAACAACTCACCAGCTTAAGTACATTTTCATTTACAATACAATTGGGTTCGGCTTACGGATATTACAATCCCCTCCCCTTGTTTATGCACTGTCCTTAGTGCATTATGTACTCATACATAAAAAAAAACTCAAAAATCCTCAAAAAGATGTGGGTATTCTACCCGCATTTCATCCTCATGCTCCCAAGTAGTGCCCTCGGGACTGGTCCATTGGACCTTTACAATCCCTATGGCTTGATTCCAGAGCTGTTTGATTTTTCAGTCTAGAATGCGTACCAGATGCACTTGAAAAGCGCCTTCTTGCTCCACCTGAATCACATTCCAATCAATAACATGATTAGCATCATGTATATATTTCTTTAGCAATGATACATGGAATACATTATGAACAGACATAGATGCAAGCAATGAAATCATATACGCTACTGGACCAATCCTTTCTAGGATTTCAAACGGCCCACAAAAGCGAGCTACCAACTTTGAACAATTTCCCAACTTAAGGGAACTTCTATTGGCTTTCACTTTCAAGAATACATGGTCCCAAAATTTAAATTCCCTGTGAGTTCTTCCCTTATCATCATAGCTTTTCTTCTTGTCTTGGGCAGCCTTTAAATTTTGTTTAATTTTCAACATTATCTCCTCCATTTCCCTGAGTGAATCTGGCCCAACCACTGCTCTATCTGTTGGGTTATCCCAACTTACTCCTGTGTTGCACTTACTGCCATAAAGTGCCTCAAATGGGCTCATCTTTAAAGATGTTTGGTACCCATTTTTATAAGAAAACTCTACCAAGTGTAGGTATTCTTCCCATTTTGATGGTTTATCCATCACATAAATCTTCAACATATCCTCAATCACTTCATTCACCCTCTCTGTTTGTCCATCTGATTCTGGATGATAAGTTGTACTAAAATTCAAATTTGTCCCAAATCCATTAAATAATCCTTTCCAAAATTTTGAGGTAAATTTTGGATCTTTGTCAGACACAATTTTCTTGGGTATTCCATGTAATCTAGCAATTTCTCTCATATAAACATCAATAATGTTGGTTTCCCTGTGAGTGAGCTTAACTAGAATAAAATGGGCAGCTTTAGTAATCTTATCCACCACTACCATGATAGAATCATGTTGTTTGTTTGTTCTGGGAAGTTTGGTGATGAAATCCATTGCTACAACTTCCCATTTCCACTCAGGAATGGGTAATGGTTGTAGCAAACCAGCTGGGTGTCTATGCTCATATTTTACCTTTTGGCATTCCAAAATTTTGGCAATTAAATCTACAACTTCTTTCTTCATGCCTGGCCAATAGTATTGGCCCTTGACAACTGCAATGGTTTTCTAGTAACTTGGGTTCCCAACATAAGGTACATTATTCATTTCTCTCAATATCAAAATTTTCAATTCTTGAGAATTTGGTACAAAAATTTTTCCCATGTACATGATAATTTCATCATTATATAGCTTATATTCTTCAATTTTCTACTGCAAATTACCTTGTTGTAATTTTGCCACTAATTCCTTTTATTGAAAATCTGATTTGGTAGCCTCTACAATTCTGTGTTTCAAATATGACTGGTACATACTAATGGTTGTAGCATGCATTTCATGCACTCTTCTGCTGTGTGCATCAACCACTTTGTTCTCCTTCCCCTTGATATGCTTTATATCAAAGTCATATTCACATAGAAATTCTAACCATATGTTTTTCCTAGCATTTAGAGTTGGTTGATCAAATAAATATTTCAGACCATTGTGGTCTGTCCTGATATCAAACCCTTTCCCCATGAGTTAGTGTCTCCATTTCCTCAAGGCATGCACTATGGCTTCCAACTCCAAATCATGATTGACATAATGTCTTCCATGCTCCTTCAACTTCCTTGATTCATAACATATGCCAATTCCATTTTGATTGAGAACTCCACCAAGTCCTTCTTTACATGCATGTGTGCATACAATGAATTTTTCATCTGGGTCTACAATCCTTAGTATTGGAGAACTTGTTAATAATTGTTTCAAGTGTTGGAAACTTTTTTCACAATCCAATGTCTATTGAAACTTCACACCCTTTCTTTGCAAGGAAGTGATTGGGTGTGCAATCTTTGAGAATCCTTCAATGAATCTCCTGTAGTAGCCTGCAAGGACCATGAATGATCTGAACTCTGTCACATTCTTTGGCACTGACCATTCTCTAATGACTTCTATCTTCTCAGGATCCACTGTCATCCCATCCTTTGAAATGATATGTCCCAAATAATGAATTTTCTTTTGATAAAACGAACACTTGCTCAATTTGGCATACAACTGATGCTCTCTTAATACTTGCAACACCATGCTCAAATGATGCTCATGCCCTTCTTCTAAATTATAATATATAAGAATGTCATCTAGAAATACAATGACAAACTTGTCTAAATATTCTCAGAAAACACCATTCATTAAGCACATGAAAACGGTTGGTGCATTTAACAACCCAAATGGCACCACTGTTAACTCATAATGACCATACCTTGTCCTAAAGGCGGTCTTGCTGATATATTCCTCATTAATCCTTACCCGATGGTATCTTTACCTGATATCTATCTTTGAAAATATCTTTGCATCCTTCAATTGATCAAAAAGATCATCAATCCTTGGCAGAGAATACTTGTTCTTAACAGTCACTTTATTCAACTATCTGAAATCAATGCACAATCTTAATGTCCCATCTTTCTTCTTCACGAACAAGACTCGGGCACCCCAAGGTGACACACTTGGGCATATATACCCCTTCTTCAGAAGTTCTTCAAGCTACATTTGCAACTCCTTCAACTCTGGTGTACTCATTCTGTAAGGATTCTTTGACACTGGAGCTACTCTAGGTATTAAATTTATAGAGAAATCAATATCTCTCTTTGGGAGTAGTCCTGGTATCTCCTTGAACACATCTTCAAAATATTCCAAGACTGCATAATCTTCAATATATGGCACCTTATCTTTAGGTGTCTCTTCCATATGTGCTGTAAATATTTGACATCTTTTCCTGTAACATTTCTTCAGCTGCAATGTTGAAATTTCTCTGATGGTTATTGCCCTGTGAATTCCCTGCACTTTCCTTAGACTTCCTTCTTCATCCAATCAAGTAAATTCCTTATTATTATAGTCTAGGATAGAATGATGTTGATCCAACAAAACCATCCCAATTAGGCAGTCATAAGAATCTAAAGGCAAGATGTTCAAATTTTCCCCGGTGTTCAGTCCATTCATGTCCATAAGACATGACTTAACCATCTCATTAAATTTTCCTTTGGCTCCAGTAGCTCGCTGCACCAACCAAGATTTTCCATGTTTTCTTCTTGGAAAATGAAAACTTTCCACCATCGTAGGATCTATATAACTATGACTAGCTCCTGAATCAATTAAAATAGCAATGGTTTGGTTGTTGATCATACCTTCCACTTCAATCATATGTGATTGATACTCTTCTTGCTTGTTTTCCAGGGCTGCATAGATATTTGGTACATTTATTCCCATGTCCTACACTATTTCATCTTGTTGAACATTGTGAACAGTCCTCACTTTTTCACCTTTGTGAGAACAATCTCATAACATATGATCTCCTTTACAACCCCAACATTGAATAGGTGGTTGCATTGGCCTTTGACCCCCTGTCTCAATCATTCTGGGTTCTCTAGAAGTTGGTTGTCCCTAAGGATTATTTCTGAAGAATGGTGGCTTAGATCCCTTCTTCCTTTGATCCATCTTGAATTTCTTTTTGTTTTCCCAAAAATTTTGAAAATTTGGCCTTGATTTTTGCTAATCATATAGTCATTTAGCTTGCCTTATGGTCTCCTCCAATTTCTTTGGATCATCATATTGTATTTTGTCACTAGTGAATGATGGAAATCCACTCAAATACCTTTGAATCTTAACTGTCTCATCCTTTATGAAAGAGACATACTTCAACAGTTCTAAAAACCTTCTCTCATATTCATCTATGGTCATGCTCCCAAGCTTGAGTTCAAAGAACTCTTTAATTTTCTTGTCATAGTATCTCTTAGTCAAGTGTTTCTTCTCAAAATACTTCTTGAATTCCCTCCAAGTAAAAATTTTCTCTTTAATGTGTTTCACTTGCACAAGATGATCCCACCACATGGATGCCTTTCCCTTGAGTTGATAGATAGCAATTCTACCTTTTGCATGAGAAGAATAATTATGCAATTGAAAATACTTTCTCATGCCCAGCAACCATGTCTTTGTATCTTCATCCTTCTTGTGCTCACCATCAAATGTAGGAGGTTTGATTTTGTTCATTTCTCCTCATAGCTCATCCACCCCAGACCTCTTATGCTTTCTGACAGGGGATGGAATTGAGTTATTGTATTCTCTCTTATTGGAATTCCTTGAGGGTGATGGTGATTTATGCTAACACTTATTGTTCTTATTTTCTCATGAGGAGACCCGTGACTTCCTGATTTGCATGAACCACTCTCCTTATCCAATTTATTTTCTATTTTGTTCAAGCTCTGCATTAACTTCATGTTGAAGTCATCCTACTGCTCCTTGGCTCTCATAATCCTTTCATTATCATCTTTATGGCTTTGGAAATCCTTCTGCATATTTTTAATGGTCTCTACCATGTTCATGTTTTCATCCCTTCCTTCTCCATGTCCATTGGAATTTGTTCCTTCAATGCCCAAATGGACATCCATCCCTCTGACTTTATCTTCCTGGATGTAATTTCCATATGCCTCTTCCATTAATATGGACTATGTGTTGATATTGAACTAATCTAGTTGTTGTTAACTCTGTAAAATGTGCAGCCAACGAAACTTTGTCAGTCTAACTATTTCAATAATTTCATGAAAATATGAACCATTCTGGTTCAATAAAATATCAGAACTCCTTCTGATTTCTTGAAAAATTGAATGCCCAAATCAATTTTCTGGGTATATATTTATATTCCACTATCCAATACCTTTCCAAAACCTACTCCCATGCTCAAATCCGAGTCTTGATCAGAAAGTTATGGCTATTTGAAAATTGCCCATTAATTTTTATGTTCATTCTTCAACTTGGTGCAACTATGGGCTATAAGTATGCACTTTCGCACCTAATCCATTGTATTTTTCATAGGATCTCAATTGGGTTTCTTTACATACATATTATGGACACTCTGTTCAAGTTTCACCTTTTTCTAGGTTCTCGGATGCTAGTTACAACCTGTTGAAGTTCTAGACCAATTTGTGTTCTTGGTCTGGAATACTATAGGTACCTTCTTTGCCATTTTAAACATCTTTAAAATTCCTAGAAATTTAATTCAGCTCTAGGAGTGTCTTATATGGTTCAATAACTTCCCATTGACTACTCTTGCGCCTCAATCTGATTCTGGAGCATAAAGTTATGGCTCTTTGAAGTTAGATGGGTCCTATAATTTACCCTCCACTATTTGTGTTGTAACCTTCTCCTAAAAGCTTCGTTTGACGAACGGTTTACACCATTAGAAAGATATCCTCAAGCTCTTTTATTTGAGCCGCAGAGACATAGTGTTCCTTGGCACACTTTGTTCTCGTGGTTTTTAAGTGGCTAAAAACGCTCTTAAGGGCCTCAAAAGCGCGTTGCAAAAAAAGATGACGATCAAATGATATAAAACGTCGTAGAAATTCACTGGTTTTTTTTGTTGTTTTTTACCATCCAAATGAATTCTCGCACACAAATTTCAACCTGTACACACATATATAGTATGCACAACAACACCACAAGGTAAATTGTGCTCCGCGCACCTATAACCATTGTGCATCACTTCTTTGTCGCACCAATACTTTGCGCGCACTACTTTTGTGTCCCGCACCAATGTCCACCGCACACAGTTTTGGTTCTTGCACTATTACCTGTTTGCGCACTAATATTCCACACGCATTTCACTCTACGCGCTACACCATGAAAAATTTTAGTATGCCCCCATTGCGCACCATCAACTAAACTGTCATGCGACAACATATACCCATACTGCACGCGCACCAACCAAACTACTCTGCGTCATGCCAATACTGTGCACACCATGTGTGCCATTATTATTTGTGTGCACATCGCACAATGCTAAATTTAGAACGTGCAACCACACACCAACATTTTTCAGTATGCGCAGCCGCACACCAACATTGTTTAGTACGCACAGCCGCACACCAAATTTTTTCCATGCGGAGCGAAAATTTAGCTCGCACACTAGCACACCAACCTTTTTTCGCGTAGTACCAAAATATAGCATGCACACCAGCACGCCAACCTTTTTCCGCGTAGTTCCCAATTTTTACATATCATAAGCTTTTCACTATGCATCATGCATTTTTAGTGCTCCCACCTATGCACATTCATCTTTATGCGCATCAATTCCTTGTGAATTCTGCTGCAGAAATTGGGGCTTTTGCTTAACTTTTTCCAAATTTCTACCATAGAACTTATGAAATCTTCTCAATTTCACCCCGATAACACCAATTCAACCTCCATAACAACAAATCATTGTGGGTTGACATTTATGGAACAAATTTCCCCAAAATCAATTCACGAATTGAGAATTTTATTTACTAATCTCGCTCCATTTGTCATGGCTTCACTATAACTTCAAATTTGGCCAATTCCAGGTATGAATTTGTTGGAACAGATATTAAATAATCAATATCTCACAACTTGGCCGAATTTCTCGTGAATTTAACAACAAAAATTGGGGCTTTTCCCAATTTTGCGTCGTTGCTTCTAAAATTTACCATGGATGCTCTACAACTTGAAATTTGGCCACCTCGAAATAATTCCTCTATGAAATTTCGCTTCAAATCAGCTTGTTCAACCCATCTAGGCTCAACATTGAAAATTGAGGCTCTAATACCATATTCTAATGTCCCTGACCACCGAGGTTGGGCCACGATACACGAGAGAAAACTTTCATTCTCTCTACAAAACATACTGTAACATACCCAGCATCCAAGACTGAGCTATGCAACTTAAATTTTTCGAACCGCATGTAAATAAAACATATACACATAGAACTCTTAGGGAACATTATATATAAAAAGTAAATAGACAAATACATTAAGTAAATGCACAAATTCAAACCGAAATAACAGTAAACATATACATGCATCATATACAGGAATTACCCATAAATATACAGACATTTTTAACCACACATAGAATAAACCCATAAAATTAAACACATAAATAACAATGCAACATGCAAATTTATCACACAGTTGATACTTATCTTGGTAAGAATATCACCAACTGCGTGCAGACCTTCCATGAAGCTCCCATCCTTAAACCACACTGCTCATTACTCTCAACAGTGAGTCACCCCCGAGATGGGACTAAAATACACCTGGGTAAAGAGATTCCTAACCAGGATAATGGTTCATAGACAATAGGAAATACTCCATCATAGGTGCTCACTCAACTAAAAACCTACAGTCCCTCATTCCCCACATGCCTATCCCACCCCAGGAAGTGTGCCCCTTCTCTGCTCAATAGTCCTTTGGTTGTCCTAGTTCCTTTTCGGGCTTCAGCAACAGGCCGAACAGGAAGTCTCAAAGCCCTGTAGTTGCATTTTAACACCTTCAAGAAATCAATTCCCAACAATTCTCTCACCCAAAGAGGAATTTCTCATGATCTTGACAACCCACCTCTTCAATATTCCACAGGCCTGATAACCCGCTTCTTCAGTCCAACTCCCAAGCTAACCCACTACACAAACAAGTATGGATATGGGTATAGGTTCAGGTACAGTGACATGAAATATGGAGGATAGTTGACTGTGTGAGTGAATGGTCATGGTATGGCTCGAATGGATGACTGAATGATCGCAGGAATGACGGATTAATGATGGAAAATGAACTAAGTCCAAACAACATGTATGCATGTACCCAACTTGACACTTGTCATGTTGGGAGCTACTTTGGCCCACTTGTCCCCAACTTTGGAACTTAGGATAAAATAATTATCCATACTTTATATTTTAAGAAATATTAATATAATATTCATTTTTGGCTTTATCTCCCTAGCTTATCCCATTTCCTTAACTTTTATCCCCCACCCTTTCCCTAACTAGTGGAGTTTAGTCCCCCATACTCTTTTATCGTGGCCGATCTACGCACAGCGATATATTTTATATTAATGCTAAGACATATACAAAAGTAGGTGCACTGCCCTTTAACATATAGGCTCTCCAGCCTAATAATCACAAAATTGGCTCACCAGCCTATAAAACACAACATATACACAAAGGCTCCCTGACCTCAAAATCGTGCGTACTTAAGTTGTTGTGCACAGTATCCTGGAATGTGCACACTTCCTCATTTTAATTTGTAGTACATGCGTGCACTATGACATGAAAGGTACATATAAAAATGATATCAAACAGCTCACCAACTTAAGTACATTTTAATTTACATTACAATTGGGTTCGGCCTAGGGATATTACACCAATCTCCCCACTCTGGTCACTACTGTGAACTCATGGAAATGGATCATTCTACCTATCTGGGAAAATCCCCAGGAGAATAGTTGTCCTGGACCATTCTACATGTCCGAGAAATTCCCCAAGAGAATAGTTTTCTATGGTACATCAACAGTCTGTCAACCTATACCATTCTCCATAGGGAGAATGTCAGTGCATCAACAATATGTTCTTCCTGGACCATTCTCCACCTGGAGAATTTTTTTCCACTGGCACATTGACTATCCATTATGCCATATATCAACACTCTCTCCCAATTGAGGAAGTCATCTCCTCCTTTTCAACCAAGGGAGGGTATATCTACAAGTCCTAACTTTATCTTGGACAAACGTTTTGTCAAAATATCAATTGTCTTCTCATTGGTGGAGATGTACTGAAGAATCACTTCTTTATTCTAGAATTTATTATGGATAAAATAGTACTTGATGTCAATGTGCTTCGACCTGTCATGGAACACGACGTTCTCTGAAAGATTCACACAAATATGGTTATAATAATATAGTCTAGAAATCATCTTACGGAGCCATATTGCTTCTTTACAAGCATCACAAGATGCAATATACTCTGCTTCTGCAGTGTTGGGTGCAACAGACTTATGTTTCATGATATCCCATGATATCATAGTAGAGTCCAAACTGAAACATATACCAGAATTACTATTTATGTCATCTACACTCCCTGCCCAATCTAAATCAGTAAATACATGCAGTTGTACGCCATTGTTTGAGGCATATCTCAAACCATAATTTAGCGTCCCACGAAGATATCTCAAAATGTTCTTTGAATCTATCAAATGCTCATGTCTAGGTTCCACCTAGAACTGGCTCAACGTGCTCACAACAAAGCAAATTCCCGATCAGGTATTAATCAAATGCATCAATGAGCCAACCAATTGTTGGTACAGGGATGAGTCTACTAGATCAGAATTAGAGTCTCTTAGATTCTTCATATCTATCACCATGGGATTTTCCATGGATTTTCAACCCATCATCTCAAACTTCTCAAGGATATTTACAACATACTTTCGTTGCCCCAGGAAGATTTCACCATGCTTCTTCCATACTTCTAGTCCCAAACAACAATGCATGAGACCAATATCCTTCATATCAAATTCAGAGGATAACTCCATCTTACATTGGATAATGAAAGGATCAACACCTATCAGAGGCAAATCATTAACATATAGTAGTAGGATCACAGGTGCATCATTCACAACCTTGTGATAAAGGTTTGAATCAATATAGCTCTTTGGAAAATCCAAGTCTCATCAAGTAATCATCAATTCATGCATACCAACCTCTCGTATCTTTCTTGAGTCCATAAAAGGCCTTTCTTTAATCTGCATAGATGGGTTTCTCTAGGGTGTACCTCGAAACCTTGAGGTTTATCTATGTATACTTCTTCATCAATTACTCCATTGAGAAAAGTAGTATTTAAATCCATCTGATGTAAACTCTAGCCCATGGATGTTGCAAGAGATATGATGGCTATAATAGAGGTGTACCTGGAAGCTGGAGAAAATGTCTCATCATAGTCTTCTCCCTCATGATGGGAGAATCATCTAGACATGAATCTTTCCTTGTGTTTATTGATACTCCCATCTACTGCATGATTTATCTTGGAAACCCATTTTGCAGTGACTATAGACTTTCCTTAAGGTCTAGGCACAATTTCTCATACATCATTTTTCACGATGGATTGATATTATTCCTTCATATCTTCCTTCCATTCTTTATTCTTGACTTCTTCTTCAAAGGTGGAAGGTTTTGCATTGACAATGCTTGTCATGAGTGCTACATAACTAGAGAATCTTTTGGGCTGCTTGCTTTCCCTAAAGGTGCCACTGGGAGCTTTATGTCTTTCTTCTTCTTGTAGTGTGGATTTGAGCCATGGTAGTCATTTTTTGGTCTCAGGTACAATGATTGGCTCTACAGGTTCTTCACTGGGATGTTTTGGAGAACATGTAGTTTCTTCCTTGGGACCTTCATGTTATTCTTCATCGTTGGAATCCATGGAATCTTATATAGATTTCCTGAAGGAAATATTCTCATCAAAATTCATGTCCCTTCCTGATCTGAAAATGGATTAGAAATCATACACCACTGGATCTAAACTAAGTGTCTCTAATATCACTTAATCCTCATATAGTATTGAGTATGACACCGTTTTCTTATTCCAAGATTCTTTTATTGACAGTGCTTATAGCATGGAAGTAACTTATCTTACTTAACCAAACACTTTAACTGATGAACATAACTTGCATAGTCATTCATACATGAACATATACAGAATCACATGAAAGCAATAATCGTGTTTCACGATGACCTTCTTGCACGTTACTCAAACTCAATTACAAATGTCAAATTTGGCACTGTCTTGGAAAACCGAATCCAATGACTATAAACATTATATATTTCTTTACAAAATTCCCAAAGGCTCTCTTACAGCTCACAAATCTCAAATTTGTAGAATTTTGGCTTACAAATGAGTGATAAGATTGTCACCATAGACTTCGTCTTGGAAAACCGATTTCGATGACTATAAATACCCTATAACTCTCAAAATACTAAAAACTTGAATTCAAAAGGAAAATGAGTAGATCTTTAGTACATAAGAATGTTGTGTTCAAAAACACAAAAAACAATTGTGTAAAACACCAAAAATATTGTGTAAAAAAAAAAAGTTGTGTGTAAAATGAGCTGGGGTGTGTGCCATTAAATAGGTCACCCCTCTTAACAAAATCCCAAAATTATTGGATTAGTATCTAAATATAGTTTGGTTGGTTTATAACCAAATATTAACTTTGTGGCATGTCTTTACCATAAATTGTTTAGTTTGTTTTAACAAACTATATACATGCCATAGGGGTTAAAAATCTTGGCACAAAAAGTGGAAGTCGAGGGTTCTATTCCCCACAACCTTTTATGGTTGGTTTCAAGTGGTTACATAACACATATATATAGTATATGTTTTAAACTAACCCACGTGGATTTTGGTGAATGGGCTATATTATGATATGGTGGTTATAATATGTATGATATAGAAACAAAACTCCACGTGAATTCTTGAATGGGAAGTAGGTTATATATATTACGGTTATATACATTAAATATATAATGAATATAATATAATATAATATAATATAATATAATATAATATAATATATATATATATATATATATATATATATATATATCATAATAATAACTAGTCCAATATAAGTTTGAGAACGAGGGCACTAGAGGCTCTATGACTAGGGAAACCCTAGCTGCATCCTCTGTCGCAGGATTTGGGATCCACTATTATACAAATTTTATCGATCATTCTGGCGTGCTTTGTTGGAGGTTGGGTTTCCTTATTTGATTTGGATACCTTGCTCTATTTATTTTTCCTTTTACCACTACCTGCGATGTGCCTATCTCTATTGCAGATTGAGATATTTTTGAATGTGCTGGGTTTTTTTTTCTATCAAATATTTTTTTTAAGTGGTGGAGGCCGAGGTTTTTTTTTCTTGTGGAGCGGATATCCTTGCCTCTTTTCTCCCTACTTGTTTCTTCCCTGAAATTTCTCTTCGGTGAGGCCTTTTTTTGTTGGCTTCATCGATCGTGGTGTGAGATCGTTCCATGGGTCAGGACTGGCCATCGTCGGGCTTCTCTCTTTGTTTTGGCCACGCATGGACTCCCCTCCCTTTGGGCTAGGGTTTGGTGTGATTTTCAATCTGGTCCTGAGAATTACTTGTAGTTTTTTTGGTGTTTTTTTGGCGATGGGATTTTGAGGGGGGAGGACGGGGCACCTTCTTGTGTCTCGGGATTTCTCTCTTCGACTTTGATTGTACAAGTGTCAGAGTTTTGGCTATTTGGGACATTTTTTCTTTAGAGGACAGTGATTTTAATTAGAGGCTTCATCTCTACTCTACAACTTCTTCCTTTCTCTTTCTAGTTCACCCCTTCACGATGCCATTTCATTTAGGGTTTGATGTATACTCAAGGCTTTGTTTCTCTGGTGCTAAGGAGGTGGTGTCATGTTCAACTTATTAGTGTTGGTTTCTTAGATATTATGTTCCCTCTCTTTCCTATTTGGGAGGATGTATTCCTCTCTAAACTGGTCTATCTAGCTTATGGGGTCATCTTTAGGGTTTTGGTTTGATGTTGCTCTCGATGACTTTTGGGGTTCGCTTCTAGGTTTTTCACTTGCTGCCTTGTGATGGGGTTCTGTCGATTTTAAGTCATTATGCTTGTATTATAATGGTCTTTCTTGGTGTACTCAAGACTGAATATCTTGATGATCAACGCTAGACAGATTAAATGCATCATGTCTCGTGCATTATTCAGAATGTAAATTTTTTCTACTTGAATAAAATTTACATTTGTTTTGGATCCTCCTAGACCTTTGTGAGCATTCCTGGATCCTCCTGGATCATTCCTCCCCACTAGGAGGATTTTGGAACTCCAAAAGGTTTACATTAAATGAGGGATATTCCACCCCACTTGACATGTGTCTCTTGCCCATGTATGGACCACTTAGATCATTATATTCAGCTGAATAACATGGATGAAGGCTGAAATAATGTTGCTAACATAATAAATCATTCTCAGACTTCCACATCTATCTACATTCATATTTTACACTACTGGTTATGCACAACATATCAGAAATAGTAGCAAACATATAGATGTTACTGACAATGAATTAACAACATTCTTGCGCTCCCTGACAAAATCCCTATCACCTGCATGTAACAAACCTTCATGTGGAAACTTTGGAGAATTCTAAAACACTTCATGACTAGGAGATAACTTGACTATGTCATTATCATATCCTTTACTTGCTTTTGCAGAAATCATAGAAAAATTATTGCTTGCATTCACAACACCTATAGCTATGATTTGTGTCTCTTTACCTTATTCAAATCCAAAATATTGTTGGACTATGACAACTACCTTTTTATTTCCTTTGCCTTCATACTTTTTAGGCCTTAATTCGGGATGCAGCTTCCAACAATGATCTTCATCATGTTCACTTTTCTTCCAATGAGTACATGTGAACTTTGATTCTTCCCTCTTTATTGTAGCTACATGTTTATCTTTTCCCTTGTTCTTACTTCCCTTTTGCTGAGAAAAATCCTTGGAGGAACCATCTTTAGTATCCTTCCTCCTGGACTCAAGATGTACAAATTGAAAACATACTTTATCCAAATCAGTGGGATTTAACAAAAGAAGAGTATGACGAATGTAACTATGCAAAGCACCAATGTATTTAAGAAGGGTTTATGTAGAATGTAATGAAATATTTAAATCCAATGGCTTCTTACTAAACTCCTCAGTAAAATCCTACACACTCTATCCTTTTCCTTGCCTCAAATATTCCATCCATAATTTTTTTTTGTCGATATGCAAAAGGATAAAAAAATTTCCTTAATGCAACTTTGAATTCTGACCAAGAAGAGACAATATTATCGCTCTTTTGGATACCTTCTTGAAGTTTACCTTCCCACCAAATCAACGTTGTTCCTTCAAGGTGAAGATAGGCCAATTGAATATTTACCTTGATCAATCTGTTGAATACGAAAGTAAACTTCCATTTTTCGATTATAATTGTCTATCTTCCCTGCATTAGGCTCGCCATTACACATGGGTAAGTTAAACTTGACATCCAACTTTAACAATGGAATTTTTAAAGCAATTTTCCTACGAGAGATGAGGGAAAAGAAGTGGAAGGAGATGATGGTGTGGAAGGAGGCGAAGAAGGAGGTCTTGAAGGAGGTGGAGAAGGAGGGATATCATATTCTTTCTTAACTTGTCCATAACTTTCTCCTTTTCGTAATCCTCTCTCACTGTAAAGCTCTTCCACCATTTCCTTCAGTTGATTAAAGGAATTGAAGAAATCATCTTCGAATTCAAAAGGATCTATTTTTCTTAGTGAAGCCATCTCTTCTCTTCAATTGAAGATCCTTGAACCAATGTCTGTATTATAACTCTCAAGTTTTCCTTCACCACGCTTGTATTTATCCCTTGTAGGCATTCACTTGTCAAACCTACTTTGATACCACTTGATCTGAAAATGGATTAGAAATCATACACCACCGGATCTGAACTGAGTGTCTCTAATATCACTTGATCCTCAAATAGTATAAAATATGACACCATTTTCTTATTCCAAGATTATTTTATTGATAGTGCTTATAGCATGGAAGTGACTTATCTTACTTAACTAAAAAATTTAACTGAAGACATAACTTCCATAGTCATTCATACATGAACATATACAGAATCACATGAAATCAATAATTTTGTTTCACAATGACCTTCGTGCATGTTACTCAAACTCAATTACAAATGTCAAATTCGGCAGCGTCTCAGAAAACCGAATCAAATGACTATAAACACTATATATTTCTTTACAAAATTCTCAAAGGCTCTCTTACAGCTCACAAATCCCAAATTTGTAGAATTTTGGCTTACAAATGAGTGATAAGATTGTCACCATCGACTTTGTCTCGGAAAACCGATTCTAATGACTATAAATATCCTATAACTCTCAAAAGACTACAAACTTGACTTCAAAAGGAAAATGAGCAGATCTTTAGTACATAAGAATGTTGTGTTCAAAAACACAAAATAAAATTGTGTATAACACCAAAAATATTGTGTAAAACACAAAAACGTTGTGTGTAAAATGAGTTGGGGATGTGTGCCATTAAATAGGCCACCCCTCTTAACAAAATCCCAAAAATATTAGATTAGTATCTAAATATAGTTTAGTTGGTTTAACCAAATCTTAACTTAGTGGCATGTCTTTACCATAAATTGTTTAGTTTGTTTTAACAAACTATATATATGGCATAGTGGTTACAAATATTGCCACAAAAAGTGGAAGTCGGGGGTTTTGTAGTGGGTTATATATGTTATGGTTATATATATATATATATATATATATATATATATATATATATATATATATATATATATATATATATATATATAACCAATTCAATATAAGCCAATGAAGGATTTCCACATGTCAAGACCCGGTTGGTCTAATTATGTGACAAATGTTTAATTATGATTGGACCATATCTGCCACTTGTCATCATGTAATTGGACCACCCAAAGGTACTATCTACTACATCAGTTGTTGACAATCATGTGTCATGTAACCTATATGGTGCCACTTTTCAATATCTGGAGATGCTTTGTCAACCTGTGAGCCTGCCACATGTCTCTCTCAAAGCTTGCCACATGTCTCTTCAAGGTTGACTTGAACTTTGACTTCCCATAACTTTTGCATACGAGCGTTGTTTGACGTGTTCTTTTCATCATTAGAAATATGAAAATGAGGTCTTTGCAATGATGTCATTTTCTTGAACTTTTGAGATGGTTGTATTTTGAGCATTTTTTACCCTTCCTAGATCAATGTGAGCGTTATGGATCCTCCTAAACCTCTATAAGCATTCCTGGATCCTCCTACATAACTATTGATTTCAACCTTTTGTTCACTTGGGACATAGAATTTGTAATATTTTGATGACTCGTTATATCCAACGAATATGCCCTTGTAATTTCATGAATGTTCCAACTTCTTTATTTTGTCTTTGGGAACATGAATATATACAAGATAGCCAAAGATCCTTAAGTGTTCAAAACTTTCCTTCTTTCTGGAGAAAGTGTCTTCTGGAGTCATGTTCTTCAATATATGATGAGGAAATCTTATTCTGAACATATACAGTTGTCATAGTTGCTTCTCCCCACAAAAACATGGATAGATTCTAGTCATTTATCATTTCCTTAACAAATTCTTCAATGGATCAGTTATTTCTTTTTGCCACACCATTTTGTTGAGAATTATGTGGGATTAGCTCCCTCCTAATTCCATTTTCTTTACAAAAGGAAATGAGCTCCTTGGAGGTGTATTCTCCCGCTTAGTGAGGAGGTTGACAATGGTCCACACACATCTGAGTGTATCATATCCAAAACTCATTTTTCTTTACACACCTACTTTAGAATTGGTACTTAGTGAGATCACTTTCCTCATCACTTGATGGAGTCATCTTCTCCATGTTTTCAACTGTCACTGTATGTGGAATGGTATGTGTTCGTAGTCTATGGTATGGACCCAGTATTCATCCTGATATTCCATGGTGACTGAGCCTAGAAAGGCCTTGGATATGTTCATGTAAACACATATCCTAGCATAGGAGGTATATCTCCTATGTTTTTTTGCCTCTGAGCATTCACATATCTACGTAGGGTGTTACCTATACCCATAATATTTATTCGATCCATAACTCCTAGGGAAGAGAGTAGAGGCAGATCCAGACTGGTGCAAAAGAGAAATTTACAGTAAGCATAGAAATTTACATATATGAGTATTAATGATCGACATAATGTTTATCCATTCAAGGTAACTTTTCATGTATTTCATCACCTTACATTGGATTGAGTGGAATATGGATTCATACTTTGTGGAATCACATTGTGTCATTTTTTTGAAAATAGAAATTATTAAAGTATGTAGATTTTCAGAATTCTCATAATGTTGACACAATTCTAGAAATAAATTTTGTATGGATTTTTTGAAACATCTAATATTTTGAGTGGAGACTCCACCCATCATCAAATACTGTTGAAGAAACAAGTGTATTTTTTAATATATGATAATCATAAATATAACTTCTAACAAGTTATATAAGTTATATATGTAAATGCAAGTGAAATTAATTTTTTATTATGATAAGATAACAAGTTATATATTTCAATGTGAGTGAAATTAATTGCTTATTATGATAAGATAATTTTCATGGTTGGGGTCAGAATGAGTAAATGGATCTAAGCTTTGAAAATGGACTAACATTATTGACTACCAATCCAAGCTTAACATTATGAGGTTCATCTCTAAAAATGGGCAATTTTTCCTTGATGTTCCTAAATGAAAAACCATCTATAAGGATTTTCCTATAACACCATGACTTTTCATGTCAATTGGGTTTAGCCTGAGTGGTTTGTGTTGATGGGTATTTTCCCCCCCACCCAGGTTCAATTCCCGCAAGTGACACACTGATCTCTTAAATGAGAAAGTTATCGAGAAAGCCTCAGCTTTCTACAAAATCTGGTTTACCCCAGGTACCATCCTTGAAATGATGGTAAGTGCCCAGTGGGTTTCCTGAGGCTCTATTCCAAGTAAAAAAAAAACACCATGACTTTTCATCTAAGCATAGCAATCCATAAATTGTGGACTATGTTCTTGCACCTAAACAATTATTGAAAAAGTACCAAAATGATGTGTATATGATGAAGAACCCTATGAGGCACATTCTTTGTCATCTAATCATATCGATATCTACTAATCCCACATTATGGGAATTGTTCCATATTTGATTTCACTCCATAATATATCATGTAATTAAGAGGAAATCCATAAAATGTTTGATGCTCAATTTCTATATATTTCATAAGGGTGGGAACTTCTTGGTATGTGTGCAAAGTACTAGACCATGCACATGTGATGTGATTCACGTCGGCAAACATTGTTCCTTCTATTAAAAAAAAAACATGACTAAGTTCTTTTTAAACAATTTTTGTGCAAAACTTTAATATTGTATTTTGACGTTTATGTGGGCTTCCACCAACAAACCACTACCTTCTATGTCTTAGAAGTAGCATCTAGATCTCAATAGAATTTTCCATTTTCCCTACCCAACCACATTACATAATGTGGGTATAATGACGTTTTCTCTTGGAGACAATTCATCTATGGGCTTGCTACATAGAGTTGCAATGTAGCAATCCTCAATAGTGTGGAAATTCTCTCTCAAGTAGGCTTTCACGAATTTATGTGTGGGTCGCATATCAACATTATTTATTATATCTTACACTATGTATAACCATAAATTATTACTTGAGTGCTCAATTTTCACAATGGGTGTGTCCATATCCTTTAAGATGTTCTTCCAAAAGTTATCTTTGGATGTCAATATTGGTCCCCTCCCTTATCAATATCTTTCCCCTAAAATGAAATATGTGTTCCTAATCATTTATTTATTTCTTCCATATCATAAGGTCTCTTTACCTTTATATTTGATAGTCAAGTTTACCCTTCATGTAATTCTACATGACCATTTGGAAACAATTTCCACACATTAACCAAAGGTGGCCACTTTTCATTCCAAACTAGAGCTTTATATTGCATGAATGGTGTGTCATCCATGCATTGGAATTTGAAGTATTTGCATCCCTTGATACCATTTATATTGTTACCATCTAATTTGTGTGGATCCACAAATCTAATTTGTTACCATCTAATTTGAAGCCAAATAATTCATTACTTAGATATGGGATGAAGGACTTGCAAACAACACATCTCCTATAAGTGTCAATCATCTTTGGAAATGAAAATATGTCTTTTGACTTGATTTGAGATGATAACCTCCCTAATTTCCATCTATGTCTTAGTGTTAATTTCCATCTATGTCTGTGTGTGTGTGTGTGTGTGTGTGTCCCATTGGGAGAAAATCAACTTGAACAATGTTAAACACCCTCACTGTTTTTAGAAGGGATGGAAACACAAACTCGTATTGGTTTTTGGTATCACCTACACAGTTATCTATTAGTAGAAATAATATTGGTGGAAATATTTTGTTTGACTTTCTTTTCTTATCAACACTTACCTCAATAACTTGCATATCATTTTTATTGTAGACCAAACATTTTTTATAATATTTAGTTTGTAATATAGCATCATGCAATGGGTGTTTTGATATTCCCCTCTTGTACAATGAATCCTTATATCAATCCACCATTAGTTATTTAATCTACTTGAGGCATTTATATATTGAAGCTATGGTGAAGCTTGAACCCATATCCATAAACAAAAGGATGAAGTGACTAAAGTCCCTATTCTTGTGTCCATGTGTAAACATGCTAGCCAAAGAAATTGGAAGATTCATGAAACTACTATAATCCTTCTCCTTCTTACCCAACCTTGATATAAAAGTATTTTCCCTATCCATCTTGTCATATGCAATGCTCAAGTAAGTGCTAGGATTCTTCTCTAATTTCAATTTGTGGTCATAGTACACATTATGATAACATGAAATATAGTTATTATGGGTCATTTGAATTACCCACGACCATTCTACTTCAGTTGGATCAGTGGTGGCCCTAATTTTATTAGTGATGGAGACACAATCATTATACCTTGCAAAAAAGTTGTTATTTGTGATCAAAACATCTAGAAACGAATTTATGTTTATTGTTCTTAGTTAGGATTATGACATTAAAGGAATATCCAATTTAATTGTGTCCTTGCTAACCTTTTTAGAAGAAAATACTAGGTCATATTTGAAGGAAATAATTTAAAAGGAACCCTTATTCCATCGTGACATATTGAACATGTTAGATGTGAAGACTTATCTAAATTTTTGTCTAACACTAGCCACTATAGCAATAGTATTATACCTATATTTTTATAATCCACTATTATCATTCACTAGCTTCAAGTTGTTATTTTTTAATCTATCCTTGTAGTGGTAGAAAGTGATATTTTCTATGTCGTAAGCTCTATACCATGGATTTTGACGGACATATAAGGTATCAAACTTCATTATAAGTAAAATTATCTTAAATTTTTTCTCATTGTATAGTAATATAAACATTTAATGCTAGATAATTTAGCAAAAATTATTTTCTTGAATTTTCTTTCATGAGACACATCTTCTTAATACCTTCATTCATCAACCCCATCATTATTTTAGAAATACAATCATTTTTATAAAAGTGTGTAGTTTGCATGCCTCCACTGAAACAAATGCTATCAAATGTTTCAAAAGAGTTTGTACTCAACCCATTATTAGAAGATGCACTCATTTTTGGACATTTCAACTAGTTGTATAACCTTGCTGTCACTATTTTTACATCAGAAAAACTAAAATAGCCATAGGTGGATACTCCAATTTCATCATATGTTTTTCTATTTCATATCATAAATTGATGTTAGTCTCCTTTTAACTTTAGTAACTTTAATATCACATCTAATTTGAACCATTATGGTCAAGCAAGTGGTTCGCAAGCCATCTTAGAAAACCTTATGATATCAACATTTCTCACACTAGATGAAGAAAATCCCAATTAATACTATAAATTCCTTACAATATAGTAGTGCAAAGTGAACTAGATTTCCTTCCAAAACATTTTAAATTGAATCTATGGAAATATAATTTGTCTCTAAGGTACATTAATGGACCAAATTCACCTTTAATTCAAAGAAATTAATGTTGTGATTTTTCCTTGTTTGTGTTGGTGAAATTCCAAATTAAGTAATACCTTCAACCCTTTGGATAAAACATATTTTTTAATCCACCATTTTGTATACTATTCAAAGTATTAAACTACTAGGTGAAAACATGGAAATGGGTAACACTTTTTCTTTTTTTTACAAAGAAAACTGCAAATTTTTTTATTTTTTCAACTTTGACCTCTGTAAACTCATATTTTATTTTAGAATTTCAATTTGAAGTAGAAATTACAAGTTTTTATAGAAAATTCCATCTTTTAAATAAAAAATATTTATGGAAATATAATGAGATAAATATGATGTTTATTAACTGCATATTCTTTAAAATTTTAGGTAAGGATAATGAGTGACCTACATGGGCATCTATTTTCTAGAAATGGTCATTCAATTTGGGGAAAAATATATTCATCTACATGTATTCCACTAACACTTAGAATGATAGGTCTCTTTTGGAGGGAGAGGGTCAAGGAGAGGAAAGGAAAGAAGCTTCCTAATGAATGACGTGGGGACCCATCTCCAAGCAGATAGAATGGATAAGATTGTTAATGATAGTTTGGGGTCAACCGACCTTTAGGGTCTATATTGTTTTATTTTTTTCATTTAAGTACTATTTTTTTATCATTTATCAAAATAGAGTAAAACAATAAAAATGGTGTCATATCAACACACTTCTATGGGAACTAATTTTGTTTTCTATGGGATCATTACCAAGTAAAATAATAATTCTCTTTTGAAGAGGATAGTATGAGGAAGGGCATTATTATTTTTCTATTTTTTGATATTGTGGTTTTGAAAATATTTATACTTCGTTTAGGTGATTTTGAGATTAGTAAAATTCTTAAGAGGCAAAGTTTAGAAAAATATTATTATAAAATAGCAAGTCTTAATGAAGCTCAACAATTCTTATATCATTACAAACTAGATTCGAAGATGAATCCATTGGTGGTAGTTCTGAAAAATAATCTTCAAATATTACAGAGGTCCACCCTTGTTGAAGTTGCATGTTTTTGAAAACTACAACAAAATTTGTTGTTCTAATTCACCAAAAAATCTAGGCTAGAAAACATTTTAGCCAAAAGTTTTATAAACTCTAGGCCGAGAGTTTTATAAAATCTCAGCCAAGATCATGGATGATTTTAGGGGCTAAATTTCTCTCATGGTCTAATTTTCCATGGCTTTTCCAAAAACGAGATTCGCTATTTTAAAAATGAGTCACCCAAATTCTACAGGATAAAATTATTTTACCTTAAAAATCGCCAAAATTTTATAAAAACCATATAAAATACTTAGAAATTTGAATATTTTTACAAAAATATCGCCAAACATTTATAGTTGACATATGAAGGATTAGTAATATTCACCAAGGTTTCTACATTTTAAAATAAATTTCCATCCTTAAAATCATCCCTGGCCAAGATTTTTTCTACAAATACAGTAATCTTATCGAGTAGAAATTAAACAAAATTGCAATGGGTAGTTTATAAAAACTCTTAGCTTAGAATTTATAAAAGTCTTGGTTTATAAAAAAAATTGACTTTTTGCATAACATCATCACATTTCCCTCACTGCACCTCACTCCAAAAGGTGTTACCCATTTTCATTTTTTCACCCTACCAGGGTCCAATTCATGTGAGTAATCATTGCAAGGAAATAGTAATTCATTCACCAACTAATCCAAATTAGGTCATCATACAATTTTTCATCTATCTCAGTACTTTATGGGTGGAAAAAATTGGAGGAATCAACTTGCTAGGCCATTTTGGTGGCAGGTCCCAGTTTGGAAAATTGGGGTCATAAACCATCTAGAATCTTTTGGGGCCATTTTGAGGCACAAAGTGGAATTTTTTTTTCCAAAACATTTATAATACCAATACGACATATTCTACACATTGAGACCTTTCGAACGATGTAAGAGTCACCTCAACTGAAGATCGTATGTGAAAGTTATGTCTCCCACAAGTTGACCACCATAGTACAAGTGGATGCCACGTCATCCCCCACTACTCACAAATGTGTGGCTAGTCACATGTATAATTTTAAGAATATTCTAGAAATTCAAAAACCTTATCACTAATTGAAAGGTTGAGGAAGTCAAAACCCTAACCCTAGAAATCTATCGGGCTATGTAAATATCGAGACACTAGGAGGAGAAAGGGTTCCATTCTTTAGCATTGTATTTATTCCATAGTTGAGAAGAGAATCTAGGATTGGTATTTTGAGAGCATAACAGAGGAGGAGAGATTATGTAACATCCATATAGGCCATAGTGTCAATGAAAACTCCATAGTGAGTGTCTTTTTCTTTGTATTTGCATTTGAGGAAAAGAGAGCAGGGCATGGGCCTCACCTTCTAGTTGGGTTTTCTCCCATATTGAGTTTCCTAGGATGTATCTTGTGTTCATTTGTGTGGATGTTTTGTTCTTTTACACATTTCTTTCATTTTCATATTTCAATTATTTTCATGATTTCAAGCAATAAGCTAGTAATCAATAATCTAGGATCTAAGAAAATAATTTCCACAATCTCATATTTCATAGTATTATAGGATTTGTTCTAGTGGAATATCCATGGTATTTTACAATTCACTAACACACAAAATGAGATAGGTACAAAACTCTCCCCTTTACTAGCATTGCACTCATCCCCATTTGACACAAGATGCATGGTTATGAAATCTCCTTGCTTTGAACATCTATGCAACAATTTGACTTTCCTAGGAATAAATGTTGACCTTGATGCTTGTGGAATATTTTGAACCCCACTATGGACAAAAGAAGGTATATTTGACTTATTAAAATTATTACCATTGATTTTATCCACATTACGCAATTCTTATATCATCAAAGCATATACTTGGACATTCTCTTCATGTTGTAGTGAATGGCCATTGCAGTTAACCACCTATGTTGCATCTCATTAAATGAAGCTACCGTGAGCTTATAACTATTTATCTACTCCCCTTGATGCATGAAGCAATTGAATCTCTCCATCTAAAATTTTAATAACATTCATAACAACACAATGAGGTTTGATAATGATGTTATACAAAAAATATATATCTAGGTAGGCTATTTCCTCTACTACTTCTAATCCATCCAATATCAAGGTCATAAATTGTTTATAACCTAATATCTCATAAGAATTTATTGTTAATTTTCAAAAACAAAGACACATATAGATGTTAGAATTTTTTTCATACTGAAACTATAATTTTTCACAAATCATTAGTTATCGTAAATCCTTTATACCTTAAATTATTAAATGAATATGTTAAACTTTTATTTTGTTCACACATGTTTGCAAAAAAAATGATGATTCATATTTAGAGTCTACTATGAAGAGGATCATAAATACAAGAATTTATGTACCCTAAATAAAATTATAGTAGTACACTTTGGTTTTATAAGCTTGAACTTATTTATAATCCGAGGTTAAGATGAATGTATCCTACTTTATAATTTCATATTTATAACTTTATAAAGAAACATATTTATATATCAAATTCAATCATAACATAAAATTATAACAAAGTTTAAACAAATAATCCAAGCCATCATGATCCATGAATCACATTGTCACATTCAATGAGAAGATAATAGAAAAGTATGCACTAATAATCCAAATTAACCTGATTCCTATAATTTTCTATCATATGTGTTGTTCATGGTGGAGGGTTATTGAAGCACATCCACTAAATAGTAATCCAAGTTAGCACTATCCATGTCATTTTTTATTGTATGTGTTGAACTCTCAGTGAATGGTTATTGAACAATGACAACTAAGTTAACCATTGTATTTAGAATTTTATCTTCATATTACCCAAACCTTCCAAAGAATTCATCATCGCCAATATTTTACAATATTGTAAAACATTTAATCCAAAATTCTATTATATATAAATAGGTATTCCATGACATTATCATACACGGAGTATCCATAACTATACTCATATAAAGTTGTCAATTAATATATAATGTTAAATATGTTATTTTAATTTTACATTTTACATTTATCCAAACTACTCATATTTATGAATTTCTTAGAGATGAGACATATATAAACAAGGTTAAATGGTAGTGAATACCTATCGATTTAGCGTTAACAAACACTCAGTTATTATGTGGTTTGAAAGAAACTAAAAATCGAATTGGATTAATTATGTGGATTGAATCACTAAAATCGAATTGGATGATTTTTTAATTATACTTTATATTATGCAGGGATGAGTTAAAGTTGCGGTGCAGTCATTCATATGCTACAAAATATTGAAGGAAATTGGATGAATTTTTAAATTTACTTTATATTATGCAGGGATGAGATAAAGTTGCGGTGCAGTCATTAATATGCTATAAAATATTGAAGAATTGGATTTATTTTATTTTATATTATGTGGGGGCGAGTTTACATGTAACGACCCCATCGTTACGACAACAAGCAAAGCATTTTTTTTTTAATTTGGAGTTAAGAGGCAAGAAGGTGACGACGACAATAGTTTAATCAAACCATTGATGATAAATGCTATCACACAGTCCAGGCAACAAGTTACTATGACACCACACATCGACTCAAGACAACTGGAAAACATGCGCAAAATAACAAGGAGGACGACTACCCTTCCGACGCAAACACGACCATGCCTACAAGCTAAGGGACAACACCCCCATCCGGACATCATGACCTAGACGAACAAATACTAGAACCTCAAGGTGCGCGGACCTAACGCCTAAAGGCATTCGACCCTTGTGCCAAGAGAAACTTGCACGCTCGTCATCACTCACAAAAAAGAACCTATTCTGGCCAAGATCTCGTTTGTCGCTATCCCCCAGAGCGCACCATGATCCCCTCATCAAGAATCATGTCATTCCCCGGGTGATAGATGCATCAATAACCTTAGCACATAATAAAAGGGACCAAGACTCAAGAAAACTCCGATGAACTAGGAATCGAATACTGACTGGGAGACTATACCTACCCCACACAAAGGTTGACGAGACACAAGAGGATGAAGACAAGGGGTGACACCAACCCACATGACATCGTCCCCACCCCCACCAATCACGTAGTCTAACCGGTCTATGATTACATTCAATTTTAACAAGGGTTCCATTCTAACGGGACAATTCATGTTACAATTAGACAATAATGTGTCCGCTAAATAAACGTTAATACAATTAATTTTTCAAATCTAAGTGGTCAATACTAAAACCATAATTATAAATTCCCTCTATCCTTAATTAAAATTCAATCCAGCAAGTCTAAAATTTGCAATCCATTCCTTACTTACCAATTAAATTTTAATCTTTAACACAACCTAATCGGTCAAGTCTACGTTAATCCAAATTCTCCACCCAACTAGACATTAACTTAAATAACAACATTTGCAATCTTAAAGTAGAATTCTATCATTATAACACTTATGAACAATTAAATCTCAGCATGTAGTCTAGTTATATTGACCAAACTAACAATACTATCTGTCTAATAATATTAGAAGGAAACTACTAACTATTAGCAGGGTTGGAGCAATTTATCGAGGAAATTAACATAGCGGTTACTTAACAATTAATATAGAAATAACAAGGCAATTACATGACCATTAACACAACAATTAAAAGCGCACTACCAAGGTAGTTTACATGATTGTTGTCATAACAAGTAATACAACAATAGAAAGGCATTTAAGGTGTTAGTTAATATTTAACTCGCCATGTCATTTAATCCAAAGAATGAATCTGGTGGCCATTTACATTGCTGTAGCAATTGTTCTGGCAATTAATATGACCATTACATAACAATGAATCTAGCAATAACAAGGCATTTAACTCACTGTTATCCATTTTATTTGCTGGAAAAAATCAAGGCAATTAATGCGACCATTACATAGCAATGAATCTAGCAATAGTAAGGTATTTAACTAACTGTTATCCATTTAATTCGCTGTGGTAAAATTAGCAAAAACGCAGTGCCCACATGGTGGCCAATCGTGCCCAGTCGACAACAACTCAACAATTAAAGGAAAACGTATCCTATCAAAATCAACGCAGTCCATCACTCAAGGGAAAATGTAGTCACAGTTTGAAGGAAAAATCGTGGTCATTACTACAAGTCAGTTATGAATTGAATAGAAAAAAAAAGGGTGGGAGAATTCAACATGCACACAGTCAATTTTTATTTACCAAAACCGTGGTCATTCCGGCAAGTGAATTTAAGATTTAAAAGGCTAAATTTGTGGGTTATTTCTATAGCAACTCAGTCCATAATTTGAAAGCAAAAACATGGGCATTTAAAATGGAAATATTAGTCTCATTTGAAAGAAAAAACGTGGGCATTTAAATTAGAAAACTCGGTCTCATTTGAAAGAAAAAAAGCTGGCATTTAAAACAGCAAAAGTAGTCCCATTTGAAAGCAAAAACATGGGAATTTAAAATAGTAAACTCAGTCTCATCTGAAAGAAAAAACGTGGGCAATTAAAACAACAATCTCGGTCTCATTTGAAGGCAAAATGTGGGCATTTAAAACAGCAAACTCAGTCTCATTTGAAATAAAAAACGTGGGCAATTTTAAATGGCAATCTCTATCTCATTTGAAAGCAAAACGTGGGCATTTAAAATGCCAATCTCTAGCAACATTTAAAAGAAAAAACATTTTTCTATTTCCAGGATACCAATACCAAATGTAGACATGAATCAATTCATTTTTCCATTGCCCAAATACCAATACAAAATGCAGACATGAATCAATTCGTTTTTCCATTGCTAGAATACAAATAAAAATTGCAGAAAACAGTAAGAGAACCGAAAGGATCCAATCATCCAAGGACAACAACGGAGGTAAACGGATGATAGGTTCATCCTTTCTTCATCATCCTCACACAGAAAAGCAGGGTGTTGAGATCCATAGGTCTATTAATGTCAAAGCGACGACCGTAGATCAATCTCCTGGCTGACTGCCCAGGCGAGGACTGATGAGCTAGGGATGATAGGAAAAACCACCACAATGGTCACAATCAACACCACAAGGAGGTCAAGACATGTGGGGAAATGAAGTACATGGTAGTCAATCAATCATCAAGCTAGGATATGAAAGAAATACAATCATCAATATAGACAATTAGTTTAATTACTCCATTAAACATGCAGATCCATGCATAAATCCTACAACAATCTACCATACAAAAATGAAGAGAGCATATTGTTTCCTGATCGCCCACTCTGAGTGACATCCCACGCACTCCATGCAACTCCCTCTTGTCAACCGACGAGACTTCACCGGTACCTCCCAACCAATGCTAGGGGTACTCTTCTTCCCCCTTATCCCCCCGAGCCACAAACGGGCCACACACACTATCCAGAGATTCAACTAGCTCCTAGTTCACCTCAGAAGGCCAAGCTACCACTCCTCATTGATATGGGTATCACAAATCCCACAAGCTAAGTCAATCAAGTAGAGATTTATGCAGCGTAACGTTATGGAAACAGAAGAGATCCTACATCCTTCTCCTCCCTTCATTATATAAAGTTTCGAAGTCCCTTACTTTCCTAAAATCTTATTTAATTAAGTTTTTAAAAATTAAAACCTAAAAATTCCTCCCTGTACAAGTGTCACCCATCCCCTTCATTCCTCCACAAATTAATTTCTTTAATTAATTAATTTCCCTTATTTCCCTCACCCACCTAGAGTCACTCCTAGAATCGCTCCTAAGTGTCCCCAAATTCTCTTACAGGTTTTAATGACTTTTCCCATTATCAATTTGCTAGTTCAGTTTTAAATTAGAAAGTTCTTAATGGTAGATACCTTACTAGGTTTGACTTTCTGCTTTTTCCCTTGGGTTTCCCTTTTCTTCTTATGTTTCACTATTTTCCTAGTTTCCTAAATATTTTAGATTTCCCTCTTTCCCCTTTTCATTTAGGACTCAACTTGGAAGGTGTAGAAATTAACCCCCTTTTCCTTTTTCCCTTTTTAGTTAATAATTTTAAATTATCATAAATAATAAAACAATTATTTCCCTTTTTTTTTTAAATTTTACCCTAACATATTTTTATGAATCATTTAAATTGCTTACCCCCTTATTATTACAAGATTTAACGAAGAGCATAATTATTATTTATGTTTTTTTTTTTTTAAATAGATAGATAAAATTTTACCACTAGCATAGTTTACACTTAGACCTTAAATTTTCGTACTGGGCGATATATTATTAGGGAATTTGTTTTTAAAAAATCTTAACACGATATTCATCCTAAGCCCATCTAGGTTCATTCATTTATCATCAACAACGTGACGTGCCCTTCAAGACGCACTACGTGCTCCAAGGGTGCCACTCGCCTTAATTTTTTTCCCTTGCGCGACGTGCCCTTCAGGATGCACTACGTGCTCCAAGGGCGCCACTCGCCCCTTTCCATTTTTCTTGTGCAATTTACCCTTCAGGATGCACCACGTGATCCAAGGGTGCCACTCGCCTCTTGACTGAATTGGTAGACATTAAAAACCCCTGGAGTCAATACTCCGCCAGGTGAACTTGTGGGAGACTAAGGGCCTCTAAGGAATAAGGCCCCCACCTTATTGAATTCCCCTTAGAATCATCGTGAGTGACTATTGTAGTCCTCCCTCACGGCATCGTGGGTCCTCTTGAACTAGGTAAACGTTAACCTACAGTTCAAGCCACGACGGGAGTGATAGTAGGATATGGCATGGTTGTTGTCCACACCTCTCCCTCAACATCTCTGGTAGTCATGCATGACCCATTTACTCCACATGTGAGTCTGGTCGACAAGCTATCGTCAGGCTGCATCATCAACGAATCATGTCAGAATATATCCATATCATATCATCTAATCAGATGCACTAATATCATAGTAAAACAATCAAACCCCAATGGTACACTCCCCAACTCAATCCATAGTCCAAGGAGTTCCATCGATGCCTCTGCATCCTCATGATCCAAAATCCTGCACACTCAGCAAAACTGAGTCAATAGCACATGTCTATGTCAATGCAGTAAAACAACATGTCATCAACCCATAATGCCTCATAATCAAAATAAAATGTTTTAATAGCATAATAATCTGGATCACTTGTGAGCAAGTGTCCTCAAAGAATAAGTTCTCTCAGTGCGCCAGAGCGGGATGTTACATACACCCCCTCTTGGTCTAAACTTTGTCCCGAAGTTTCACAGTATAAGTGTCGAAATAATGTGTATCATAGTATCATAATTCTATCTATCAAACAAAAATGGAAACTGTTGGTGCTCATGTGCGTCCTCCCAGGTCGCCGAGTGCAGATTATATTTGTCCCACTAGACCTTGACCTGATCTAATGTTCGACGTTGTAGCTGTCAAACTCGATGATCTAAGATGTGGATCGGCTCATCCGTGAGTGCCCCCTCATCTGATACCTTTAAGGAACTCATGTCAATAACATGTGTAGGATCACTAATAAAATGTCTCAAAACAGATACATGAAAAACATTGTACATACGCCTCAAAGAATCAGGTAAGGCTAGTTGATAGGCCATGGGCCCCTTTCTCTCCACAATCTCGAAAGGTCCCATGAACCTAGGAGAGAGTTTATCTCCCTTTACAAACTTGATCGAACTCTTATGCGGTTTAACTCGTAAGAAGACTCGATCTCCAACCTCGTAACTATGGTTGACACGGTGTGCATCGGCATAACTCTTCTACCGATCCTATGATTCTTTAATCCTTTGTCTTATCGTTTGCATTTTATATTCCATTTCTTGGATCACTTTTGGTCCCACCAGGACCCTATCCTCAAGTCGATCCCAACTCAAAGGCGTCTGACATGGTCGCCCGTAAAGAAACTCGAAAGGCGCCATCTTAATGGTGCTTTGGTAACTGTTGTTATAAGTGAATTTCACCAGTGGTAAGAATTATTCCCAACGCTTTTGTTGGTCCATCACGTACATGCGCAACATGTCCTCCAAGGTCTGGTTCGTTTGTTCGGTCTACCCATCAATCTCCAGGTGATAAGCGGTACTAAAGTTAAGTTGGGTTCCCAAGGCCTCTTGGAAACTCATCCAAAATCATCTAGTAAACATCGATCCTCGATCGGATATAATCCCCTTAGGCATGCCATGCAGCGTCATAATATCACTAATGAAAACTCTAGCTATGTCAAGTGCCCGATACATCGTACGCATAGGAATAAAGTGAGCACTCTTCATCAGAGTGTCTACTACTATGAAAATCAAGTCATGTCTCCTTGCTGTCAGTGGAAATCCAACAATAAAATCCATCGAAATAACCTCCCATTTCGATTCTGGAATAGCGTGTGGCTATAGTACTCATCTTGGGTGTCTATGTTCAGCCTTTACTTGCTGACATTCTAGACATCTGGCCACATAGTTGAATATGTCTGCCTTCAATCCCTTCCAGAAAAATAAGGGTTTAAGGTCCGCCCTCATCTTCGTGACTCCTAGGTGAGCCATGTAGACAGCTCTATGAGCCTCACTTAGGATCAACATCCTCAACTCATCGTTCGACGGTACATAAATCTGATTTTTAAACCTCAATAAACCATCTCTATCAAACGAAAATCCTTCAAATCTAGGTACCATCATTGTGTTTTGTCCGATAAAACCCTCGACCTCTTTGTACCAGTCATCGTCATGCTGTAAAGTTAGAATCATTTCACATAGATTCGTCTAAAGAGGCAACACCGAAAATATATGTTGTCTCCGACTCAATGCATCTGCCACTCAGTTCATTGTTCCTTTTATGTAAGTAATCTCGAAGTCGTACTCGCTAAGCAATTCCGACCAACATCATTGTCGCGCATTCAGGTCGCTTTGTGTAAAGATGTGTTGTAGTCCATAGGGGTCAGTCTTTATATTGAATTTTCGTCCAACAAGGTAGTGTCTCTAAACCTTCAAGGCATATACGATGGCTAACAACTCCAAATCGTTTTTCACGTATTTCTCCTCATGCCTTCTCAGTTTCCTCGAGATGTAAGCGATCACTCGTCTGTCTTGCATCAAGACTCCTCCTAAGCCTTCCTTGGATGCACTAGTGCATACCAAGAATTCCACATCCATGTCATGGGACCTTTAGCATCAGTGTTGATGTCAACAACTCCTTGAGCCTCCGAAATGCTTCCACACATTTCTCGGTCCAAACAAACTTCTTGTTTTTCTTCTGCAAATCCGTGATCGGATTTGCTATGTTCAAAAATACCTCGACGAACCGTCGATAGTATCCTGCTAAACCCTTGAAACTATGAACTTTCAAGACATTCGTCGGTGCAAGCCATTCCATAATAGCCTCGACCTTTGCTGGATCCAAGGTGATGCCTTTTTCGGAGATGACATGCTCTAAGTAATGAATCGTCAATTGATAAAATGAGCATTTGGACAACTTCCCATACAATTTGTGCTCTCATAAACATTGTCTATAGTCCGAGAGTAAATCAAAATATCGTCAATGAATACTTGGATGAACTTGTCCAAGTACTCGCGGAACAACCCGTTCATCAAACTCATAAATACCCCAGGGGCGTTTGTTAGTCCAAACGGTAAAATAGTAAACTCGTAATTTCCAAACCTCATCTTAAAAGTGGTCTTAGGGACGTCATCTTTCTTAATCTGTAACTGGTGGTACCCTGATCACAAATCGATCTTTGAGAACACTGTCGCACCCTTCATCTGATCGAACAAATCATCAATCCTCGGTAATGGATATTGATTCTTGATCGTGGCCTTGTTCAATTAACGGTAGTCAATGCAGAGCCTCCACGACCCATCCTTCTTTCATATGAAAATAACAGGCACACCCCATGGTGACACACTTAGACGTATCAGTCCCAGGTCCAACAATTCCTTTAGTTACATTCTCAACTCCTGTAACTACGGGGTTGATATCTAATAAGGTGTTCTCGCTATCGGTTCAGTCCCCGGTTTTAGGTCTATGGTAAACTCCAATTCCCTCTCCAGTGGCATCCCAGGTAACTCCTCCATAAATATGTCCACAAACTTTCTCACCACTGGAAGGTGTTCTAGACCTTCCACTACTCCCTTCTCGTTTAACACAAGGATCTCATAAAACTTTCACCCCTTGTGCATGCTCTTCCGAAGCTGCAAGGAAGAGATGAACCTCAGGGAAACTCCCTGGTTCCAGCCTACAATCACACGTCTTTGTCCCTCATCATCGACCAAGATCAACCATTTCATCTTGCATTTGAGTATCGCCTCATGCGATTCCAACCAGTCCATACCAATCACGACGTCATAAGATCTTAATATGGTGATGTACAGGTTGGCCCTAGTGAAAAACTCTCCCAGGTTAAGGATACATCCCGTAACCTTTTCTCCAACCTTTTTTTTGGCTCTCAAGGCCATCTCTAAGAGATAAAATCATCCTATTTGACTGCCTTTGCCTTAATCCTTTTTAGCACTGCACCAGAAATGAAACTCTCGGTATCACCGGGATCTATCAAAAAACTAAGGGTCTGGTCAGCGACGGTACCTGTCATCTCGAGCACAGTCGACTAATTCTCTACTTGGCGGTTATTCATCGCTACATGAATCTGATGGGCCTTGCCCATATCTCCCATGGTAGTGGGTCCAGTTGATCTGGATGCTCTAGTTCTCTCCACAGGGCAATCACGCTGGTAGTGTGGCTCCCCACATGTCCAACACCCCTTCTTCGGCCCAATAGTCCTGGTACCCAAAGTAGAAGATGACAGCCCACTGGCCTGGAATCCTGGTATGTTCTGCTAAATAGGCCTAAACTATTGTTGTTGCGGTCAACACTATTGTTGATGTTGTGGTCCCCGATAAGGTGTTTGTTGCTGAGGCGTCGGTCACCGAGGTGTAGTGAAAGTGGATCCCCTATGGAAGCCACAATACAATGGCGTATGTCTGGCTGGTGTCTGAAGTTTTTTTGCACCAGTTGACACCTGCCCTGTTGGTCTTGCTGGAGTACTAGTCTAACCCCCGCTAATAAGCTCCTCCTCTGCTATGAGGGCCTTCTGGATGGCATCATGCAAGGTTTGAGGCATCAAAATCCTAACCTTGGCATGTATGTTCCCGTTAAGGCTGAACACAAACCTGTTGACCTTAATTTTCTCAGTGTTAATATGTGGAGCATACCAGAGCAGCTCCATAAAATGGGCCTCATACTCAGGCACCGTACGACTGCCCTGTCGTAAGGCATTGGACTCATTGAGCCAATGCTCAATGAATTCCTCTGATAGGTATCTCTCTTAGAACCGTTCCTCGAACAGTTCCCATGACACATCTTCGACGGCCATGTTCAGCTATGGTAGGAGTGTCTTCCACCATAGAAGAGCGCTTCCTTTCATTTGGAAGACCTCCATGCATACCTTCACGTTGGAGGTATAATCGCGAAGTGCAAAGCACATCGCCATGTTCTCCAACCATGCATCGGTGGCTGCGTCATATGGGGCACCAAAGAACTTGGGAAATTTGACCTTCTCGAGCTGCCGATGAATGCTACCCATACTAACCGAAGCGCGTGATGGACCCTCAGCGGGTGCTAGCGCTCTGGCCTCATCTCTGTCCAAATGGTTGATCAATGCCTCAAACATGCACTGAAAATATCTCATCATTCCGACCACATCACCAACTACTATTTTCTCCTGCCCGACAACCTGTTCATCTCCCTAGGGGTTATATCCCTCAGGTGTGGATGCTACTAGAGGCATCACGCCTCCTCCCCTAGCACCTCATCGTCTGCCTCTGTGGTGTCCTCTAACCATGATTACCTACATGCATACAAGTCAACTCAATTAGCAACATTATAATCAAATCATATCAACGAAATTCGTAGTGATCCCTAATCGTGGGTTGAACCCGCTCTGATACCATATGTAATGACCCCATCATTACGACAACTAACGAAGCAGTTTTTTTTTTCATTTTGTTTTTCAGGAGTTAAGAGGAAAGAAGGCGATGACGACAACAGTTTAATAAAACCATTGATGACAAACGCTAGCACGCAGTCCAGGCAACAAGTTACTATGATACCACACAGCGTCTCAAGACAACTGGCAAACATACACAAAATAACAAGAAGGACGACTACCCTTCTGACACAAACACGACCATGCCTACAAGCTAAGGGACAACACCCCCATCCCGACATCATGGCCTAGATGAACAAATACTAGAACCACAAGGCACGTGGAACTAACGTCTGAAGGCATTCAGACCTTATGCCAAGAGAAACTTGCATGTTCGTCAGCACTCACATAAAAGAACCTATTCTGGCCAAGATCTCATTCACCACTATCCCCCAGGGCACACCATGATCCCCTCATAAGGAATCATGTCGTTCCCTGGGTGATAGATTCGTCAATAACCTTGGCGCAAAACAAAAGGGACCAAGACTCAAGAAAAATCCGATGAGCTAGGAACCGAATACTGACTGGGAGACTATACCTACCCCACACAAAGGTTGACGAGACACAAGAGGATGAAGACAAGGGGTGACGCCATCCCACACGACATCATCCCCAACTCTACCAATCACCCAGTCTAACCGGTCTATGAATACATTCAATTTTAACAAGGGTTCCATTCTAATGGGACACGTCATGTTACAATTATACAATAATGCATCCGCTAAATAAATGTTAATACAATTAATTTTGCAAATTTAAGTGGCCAATACTAAAACTATAATTATAAATTCCCTCTATCCTTAATTAAAATTCAATCCAGCGAGTCTAAAATTTTCAATCTAGTCCTTACTTACCAATCAAATTTTAATCTTTAACACAACCTAATCGGTCAAGTCTACATTAATCCAAATTCTCCACCCAACTAAACATTAACTTAAATAACAACATTTGCAATCTTAAAGTAGAATTCTATCATTATAACACTTATGAACAATTAAATCTCAGCATGTAGTCTAGTTATATTGACCGAACTAACAGTACTATTTGTCTAATAATATTAGAAGGAAACTACTAACTATTAGCAGGGCTGGAGCAATTTATCGAGGAAATTAACATAATGGTTACTTAACAATTAATACAGAAATAACAAGGTAATTACATGACCATTAACACGACAATTAAAAGCACACTAACAAGGTAGTTTACATGACTATTGTCATAACAAGTAATACAACAATAGCAAGGCATTTAAGGTTTTAGTTAACATTTAACTCGCTGTGTCATTTAATCCAAAGAATGAATCTGGTGGCCATTTACATTGTTGTAGCAATTGCTTTGGCAATTAATATGACCATTACATAACAATGAATCTAGCAATAACAAGGCATTTAACTCATTGTTATCCATTTTATTTGTTGTCAAAAATCAAGGCAATTAATGTGACCATTACTTAGCAATGAATCTAGCAATAGTAAGGCATTTAACTAATTGTTATCCATTTAATTCGTTGTGGCAAAATTAGCAAAAATGCAGTGCCCACATGGTGGCCAATCGTGCCCAATCAACAACAACTCAACAATTAAAGGAAAACGTATCCAATCAACATCAACACAGTCCATCACTCAAGGGAAAACACAGTCACAGTTTGAAGGAAAAATCATGTTCATTATTGCAAGTCAGTTATGAATTGAATAGCAAAAAAAGGGGTGGGTGAATTCAACATGCACACAGTCAATTTTTATTTACCAAAACCGTGGTCATTCTGGCAACTAAATTTAAGATTTAAAAGGCTAAATTCGTGGGTGATTTCTATAGTAACTTAGTCCATCGTTTGAAAGAAAAAATGTGGGCATTTAAAACAGCAATCTTAGTCTCATTTGAAATAAAAAACATGGGCATTTAAAACAACAAACTCAGTCTCATTTGAAAGCAAAAACGTGGGCATTTAAAACAGCAAATGTAGTCCCATTTGAAAGCAAAAACGTGGGCATTTAAAATAGTAAACTCAATCTCATCTAAAAGAAAAAACGTGTGAAATTAAAACAACAATCTCAGTCTCATTTGAAGGCAAAACGTGGGCATTTAAAACAACAAACTCAGACTCATTTGAAAGAAAAAACGTGGGCATTTAAAACGGCAATCTCTGGAAACATTTAAAAGAAAACACGTTTTTCTATTTCCAGGATACCAATACCAAATTCAAACATGAATCAATTCATTTTTCCATTGCCTGAATACCAATACAAAATGCAGACATGAATAAATTCGTTTTTCCATTGCCAGGATACAAATACAAATTGCAGACAATAGTAAGAGAACCGAAAGGATCCAATCATCCAAGGACAACAACGGAGGTAGACGGTTGATTGGTTCGTCCTTTGCTCATCATCCTCTTCATTGGGCATTTTAAATGGCAATATTTGTCTCATTTGAAAGAAAAACGTGGGCATTTAAAATGGCAATCTCTCGAAACATTTAAAAGAAAACACGTTTTTTTATTTCCAAGATACCAATACCAAATTCAAACATGAATCAATTCATTTTTCCATTGCCTGAATACCAATACAAAATGCAGACATGAATAAATTCGTTTTTCCATTGCCAGAATACAAATACAAATTGCAGACAACAGTAAGAGAACCGAAAGGATCCAATCATCCAAGGACAACAATGGAGGTAGACGGTTGATTGGTTCTTCTTTTGCTCATCACCCTTACACAGAAAGGCAAGGCGTTGAGATCCATAGGTCTATTAACGCTGAAGCGACAACCATAGATCAGACTCCTGGCCGACTTCCCATGCGAGGACTGATGAGCTAGGGATGATAGGAAAAACCACCACAATGGTCACAATCAACACCACAAGGAGGTCAAGACATGCGGGGAAATGAAGGCCATGGGATTCAATCAATCATCGAGCTAGTCTATGAAATAAATTCAGTCATCAATCTAGAAAATCAGTTTACTTACTCCATTAAACATGTAGATCCAATCATAAATCCTACAACAATCTACCATACAAAAATGAAGAGAGCGTACCGTTGCCTGATCACCCGCTCTGAGTGATGTCCCACACGCTTCGTGCAACTCCCGCTTGCTGACCGACAAGACTTCGTTGTTACCTTCCAACCAATGCTAGGGGTGCTCTTCTTCCCCCTTAGCCCCCCAAACCGCAAACGGGCCACACACACTATCCATAGATTCAGCTAGCTCCCAGCTCGCCTTGCAAGGCCGAGCTACCACTCCTCACCGAGTTGGGTATCCCAACTCCCACAAGCTAAGTTAGTCAAGTAGATATTTCTGCAGCGTAACGTTATGCAAACAAAAGATATCCTTCATCCTTATCCTCCCTTCATTATATAGAGTTTTGAAGTTCCTTACTTTCCTAAAATCTCATTTGATTAAGTTTTCAAAAATTAAATCCTAAAAATTTCTCCCTGTACAAGTGTCACCCATCCCATTCATTCCTCCACAAATTAATTTCTTTAATTAATTAATTTCCCTTATTTCCCTCACCCACCTAGAGGTACTCCTAGAATCGCTCCTAGGTGTCCCCAAATTCTCTTATAGATTTTAATGACTTTCCCCATTATCAATTTGCTAGTTCAGTTTTAAATTAGAAAGTTTGTAATGGTAGATACCTTACTACGTTTGGCTTTCTATTTTTTCCCTTGGGTTTCCCTTTTCTTCTTATGTTTACCACTTTTTCTAGTTTCCTAAATATTTTATATTTCCCTCTTTCCCCTTTTCATTTAGGACTCAAATTGGTAGGTGTAGAAATTAACCCCCTTTTTCCTTTTTCTCTTTTTAGTTAATAATTTTAAATTATCATAAATAATAAAGCAATTATTTCCCTTTTTTTTTAATTTTACCCTAACAGATTTTTATGAATCATTTAAATTGCTTACCCCCTTATTATTACAATATTTAACGAAGAGTATAATTATTATTTATGTTGTTTTTATTTTTATTTTATTTTTAAATAGATAGATAAAATTTTACCACTAGCATAATTTAGAATTAGACCTTAAATTTTCATACTGGGCGACATTTTATTAGGGGATTTGTTTTTAAAAATTCTTAACACGTTATTCGTCCTAAGGCTACCTAGGTTCATTTATTTATCATCAACAACGTAGCGTGCCCTTCAGGACGCACTAGGTGCTCCAAGGGTGCCACTCGCCTTAATTTGTTTCCCTTGCATGACCACCGTTTAGGACGCACTACGTGCTCCAATGGTGCCACTCATCTCTTTCTATTTTTCTTGCGCGACATGCCCTTCAGGAAGCACCACATGCTCCAAGGGTGCCACTCGCCCCTTGACTAAATTTGTAGACATCAAAAACCCCTGGAGTCAATATTCCACCAAGTGAACTTGTGGGAGACTAAGGGCCTCTAAGGAATAAGGCCTCCACCTTATTGCGTGCCCACTAGAATCATCGTGAGCGACTGTCGCAGTCTGCCCTCACAGCATTGTGGGTCCTCTTGAACTAGGTAAACATTAACCTATAGTTTGAGCCAGCGTGGGAGTGCTAGTAGGTTGTGGCAGGGCTATTGTCCACACCTCTCCCTCAACATCTTTGGTAGTCATGCATGACCCCTTTACTCCACATGTGAGTCTGGTCGACAAGCTATCGTCAACCTGCATCATCAACGAATCATGTCATAAAATATCTGTATCATATCATCTAATTAGATGCACTAATATCATAGTAAAACAATCGAACCCCAATGGTACACTCCCCGACTCGATCCGGAGTCCAAGGGGTTCCATCAATGCCCCTGCATCCTCGAGGTCCAAAATCCTACACACTCAATAAAACCGAGTCAATAGCACCTGTCAATAGAAAAATAAAATGTTTTAATAACATAATAATCTGGATCACTTGCGAGAAAGTTTCCTCAAAGAATAAGTTCACTCAGTGCGCCAGAGCGGGATGTTACATACACCCCCTCTTGGTCTAAACTTCGTCCCAAAATTTCACAGTATAAGTGCCAAAATAATGTGTATCACGGTATCATAATTCTATCTATCAAAAAAAAATGGAAACTATTGGTGCATATCATATGTGTCCTCCTAGGTCGTCGAGTGTGGACTATAGTTGTCCCACTGGACCTTGACCTGATCTATTGTTCGACGTCGTAGATTTCGAACGCGATGATCCAATATGTTGATCGGCTCAGCCGCGAGTGCCCCCTCGTCCACTACCTGCAAGGAAATCATGTCAATAACATGTGTAGGATCACTAATATAATGTCTCAAAACAAATGCATTAAAAACGTCATGCATACGCCTCAAAGAATTAGGCAAGGCTAGTCGATAGGCCACGGGCCCCTTTCTCTCCACAATCTCGAAAGTTCCCACAAACCTAGGAGAGAGTTTATCTCCCTTTCCAAACTTGATCGAACTCTTATGCGGTTTAACCCATAAGAAGACTTGATTGCCAACCTCGTAACTACGGTCGACACGGTGCGCATCAACATAACGCTTCTACCAATCCTGAAATTCTTTAATACTTTGTCTTATCGTTTGCATTTGCTCTTCCATTTCTTGGATCGCTTCTGGTCCCACCAGAACCCTATCCTCAAGCCAATCCCAACTCAAAGGCATCTGACACAGTTTTCTGTAAAGAAACGTGAAAGGCACCATCTTAATGGTGCTTTGGTAACTGTTGTTATAAGTGAATTCCACCAGTGGTAAGAATTATTCCCAATGCTTTTGTTGGTCCATCGCGTACATGTGAAACATGTCCTCCAACGTATGGTTCGTTCGGTCGGTATGCCCGTCAGTCTCTGAGTGATACATGGTACTAAATTTAAGTTGGGTTCCCAAGGCCTCTTGGAAACTCATCCAAAATCATCCAGTAAACACCGATCCTTGATCGGATATAATCCTCTTAGGCACCTTCTGTAGCCTCACAATCTCACTGATGAAAACTCTAGCTATGTTAGGTGCCTAATACGTCATATGCACAGGATTAAAGTGACCACTCTTCGTCAGAGTGTCTACTACTATGAAAATTGAGTAATGTCTCTATGCCATCAGTGGAAATCCAACAATAAAATCCATCGAAATAACCTCCCATTTCGATTCTGGAATAGCGTGTGGCTGTAGTAATCCTACTGGGTGTCTATGTTCAGCCTTTACCTACTGACATTCTAGAAATCTGGCCACATAGTTGACTATGTCTTCCTTCAATCCTTTCCAGAAGAATAAGGGTTTAAGGTCCACCCTCATCTTCGTGACTCCCAGATGAGCCTCACTTAGGATCAACATCCTCAACTCGTCATTCGGTGGTACGTAAATCTGATTTTTAAACCTCAATAAACCATCTCTATCAAACAAAAATCCTTCAAATCTAGGTACCATCATTGTGTTTTGTCTGATAAAACCCTCGACCTCTTTGTACCAATCATCGTCATGCTGTAAAGTTAGAATCATTTCACGTAGATTCGTCTGAAGAGGCAGCACCGAAAAAATGTGTGGTCTCCGACTCAATGCATCTGCCACTCAGTTCATTGTTCCTTTTATGTAAGTAATCTTGAAGTTGTACTCACTAAGCAATTCTGACCAACATCGTTGTCGCGCATTCAAGTCGCTTCGCGTAAAGGTGTGTTGTAGTGCACAATGGTCAGTCTTTAGTTCAAATTTTCATCCAACAAGGTAGTGTCTCCAAACCTTCAAGGCATATACGATAGCTAACGAATCCAAATCATGCGTCGCGTAGTTCTCCTCATGCCTTCTTAGTTTCCTCGAGATGTAAGCGATCACTCATTCGTCTTGCATCAAGACTCTGCCTAAGCCTTCCTTGGATGTGTTAGTGCATACCAAGAAGTCCGCGTCCATGTCAGGGACCTCTAGTATCGGTGTTGATGTTAACAACTCCTTGAGCCTCTGAAATGCTTCCGCACATTTCTTGGTCCAAACAAACTTCTTGTTTTTCTTTTGCAATTCTGTGATTGGATTTGCTATCTTCGAAAATACCTCAACGAACCGTTAATAGTATCTTGCTAAAACCATGAAGCTACAAACTTCTGGGACATTCATCGGCGTAGGCCATTCCATAATAGCCTCGACCTTTGTTGGATCCACGATGATGCCCTCGCTAGAGATGACATGCCCTAAGTAGTGAATCTTCGATTGATAATATGAGCATTTGGACAACTTCCCATACAATTTGTTCTCTCGCAAACATTGTCGTACCAAGCGCAAGTGCTCGTCATTCTCCTCTGTTGTCCCAGAGTAAATAAAAATATCGTCAATGAATACTTGGACGAACTTTCCAAGTACTCGTGGAACACTCCATTCATCAAACTCATCAATACCCCTGGGACATTTGTCAGTCCAAACGGTAAAACAATAAACTCATAATGTCCAAACCTCGTCTTAAAGGTGGTCTTAGGGACGTCATTTTCCTTAATCCATAATTGGTGGTACCATGATCGCAAATCGATCTTTGAGAACACTATCACACCCTTCATTTGATTGAATAGATCATCAATCCTTGGCAACGGATATTGATTTTTTATCGTGACCTTGTTCAATTGACGGTAGTCAATGCAGAGCCTCCACGATCCATCCTTATTTCATATGAAAATAACAAGTGCACCCCATGGTGACACACTTGCACGTATCAGTCCAAGGTCTAGAAATTCCTTTAGTTGCATTCTCAACTCTTGTAACTACGGGGTCGACATCCGATAAGGCGTTCTCGCTATCAATTCAGTCCCCGATTTTAGGTCTATGGTAAACTCCAATTCCCTCTCCAACAACATCCTAGGTAACTCCTCTGGAAATATGTCCACAAACTCTCTCACCATCGGAAAGTGTTCTATACCTTCCACTACTCCCTTCTCATTTAATGCAAGGATCGCATAAAGCTTGCCCCCCTTGTGCATGCTCTTCCGAAGCTACAAGGAAGAGATGAACCTAAAGGAAACTGTCTGGTTCTGGCCTACAATCACACGTATTTGTCCCTCATCATCGACCAAGCTCAACCATTTCATCTTGCAGTTGAGTATCACCTCATGCGATTCCAACCAGTCCATACCAATCACAACGTCATAAGATCCTAAGATCATGATGTACAGGTTGACGTTGGTGACAAACTCTCCCAAGTTAAGGATACAGCCCGTAAGCTTTCCTCCAACCTTTTGTCTGGCTCCCGAGGCCATCTCTACGAAGATAAACTCATCCTATTTGACTACCTTTACCTTAATCCTTTTTAGCGCTACACCAGAAATGAAACTATCGGTATCACCGAGATCTATCAAAATACTAAGGGTCTGGTCAGCGACGGTACCTGTCATCTTGAGCACAGTTGACTGATGCTCTACCTGGAGGTTATTCACCATTGCATGAATCTGATGGGTCTTGCCCATATCTCCCATAGTAGTGGGTCCAGCTGATCTGGACGCTCTAATCCTCTCCATAGGGAAGTCACGCTGGTAGTGTGGCTCCTCACATGTCTAACACCCCTTCTTCAGCCTAGTAGTCGTGGCACCCGAAGTAGAAGATGATGGCCCACTGGCCTGGAATCTTGGTCTGTTTTGTTGAACAGGCCTAAACTGTTGTTGTTGCGGTCGACGTTGTTGTTGATGTTGTGGTCCCCGATAAGGTGTTCGATGTCGAGGCATCGGTCACATAGGTGTAGTGAAGTTGGATCCCCTATGGAAGCCATGATACCCTAGTGTATGTTTGGCTGGTCTCTGATGCTTCTGTGCACCAGATGACACCTGCCCTGCTGGTCTTGCTAGAGTCTTGGTCGGACCCCCGCTGATAAGCTCCTCCTCTACTATGAGGGCCTTTTGGATGACATCATATAAGGTTTGACGCATCAAAATCCTAACCTTAGCACGTATGTTCCCGTTAAGGCCGAACACGAACCTGTTAACCTTAAGTTTCTCAGTGTTAAGATGTGGAGCATACCAGAGAAGCTCCATAATAAGGGCCTCATACTTGGGCACCATACGACCGCCCTGTCGTAAGCCGTTGAACTCATTGAGCTTACGCTCAATGAATTCTTCTGATAGGTATCTCTCTCAGAACTATTCCTCGAACAGTTCCCATGACACGTCTTCGACGACCATCTTCAGTTGTAGTAGGAGCGTCTTCCACCATCAAAGAGTGTTTAATTCCAGTTGGAAGACCGCCATCCAGACCTTCATGTTAGAGATATAATCGCGAAGTGCAAAGCACATCATCATATTCTCCAACCATGCCTCGGTGGCTGCGTCGTCCGGGGCACCAAAGAACTCAGGAAATTTGACCTTCTTGAGCTCCTAGTGAATGCTACGCGTACTAACCAGAATGCGTGGTGGACCCTCAGGGGGTGTCGGCGCTCTATCCTCATCTCTGTCCAAATGGTTGATCAGTGCCTCAGACATGCGCTGAAAAGATCTCATCATTTCGACCACATCACCAACTGCTATCTGCTCCTGCTCAACAACTTGTTCATCTCCCTGGGGGTTAGATCCCTCAGGTGTGGATGCTACTAGAGGCGTCGCACCTCCTCCCCTAGCACCCCATTATCTACCTCCATGGAATCCTCTAACCATGATTACCTGCATGCATACAAGTCAACTCAATTAGCAACATTATAATCAAATCATATCAACAAAATCCGTAGCGATCCCTATTCGCGGGTTGAACCCTCTCTGATACCATATGTAACGACCCCATCGTTACGACAACAAGCGAAGCAGTTTTTTTTTCCGTTTTTTTTTTCAGGAGTTAAGAGGCGGGAAGGCGACGACGACAACAGTTTAATTAAACCATTGATGACAAATGCTAGCACGCAATCCAAGCAACAAGTTACTATGACACCACACACCGGCTCAAGACAACTAGAAAACATGCGCAAAATAACAAGGAGGATGACTACCCTCCAATGCAAACACGACCATGCCTACAAGCTAAGAGACAACACCCCCATCCCGACATCAAGGCCTAGACAAACAAATACTAGAACCTCAAGGCGTGCGGACCTAATGCCTGAAGGTGTTCGGCCCTTGTGCCAAGAGAAACTTGCACAATCGTCAGCACTCACACAAAAGAACCTACTCCGGCCAAGATCTCATTTTCCACTATCCCCCAAGGCGTGCCATGATCCCCTCATCAGGAATCATGTCGTTCCTCGAATGATAGATGCATCAATAACCTTGGCGCAAAACAAAAGGGACCAAGACTCAAGAAAAATCTGATGAGCTAGGAACCAAATACTGATTGGGAGACTATACCTACCCCACACAAAGGTTGATGAGACACAAGAGAACGAAGACAAGGGGAGATGCCAGCCCACATGACATCGTCCCCACCCCCACCAGTCACCCAGTCTAACCGGTCTATGATTACATGCAATTTTAACAAGGGTTCCATTCTAACGGGACAATTCATGTTACAATTAGACAATAATGCGTTCGCTAAATAAATGTTAATACAATTAATTTTGCAAATCTAAGTAGAAAATACTAAAACCATAATTATAAATGCCCTCTATCCTTAATTAAAATTCAATCTAGCAAGTCTAAAATTTGCAATCCATTCCTTACTTACCAATCAAATTTTAATCTTTAACACAACCTCATAGGTCAAGTCTACGTTAATCCAAATTCTCCACCCAAATAGACATTAACTTAAATAACAACATTTGCAATCTTAAAGTAGAATTCTATCATTATAACACTTATGAACAATTAAATCTCGGCATGTAGTCTAGTTATATTGACCGAACTAACAATACTATTTGTCTAATAATATTAGAAAGAAACTACTAACTATTAGCAGGACTGGAGCAATTTATCGAGAAAATTAACATAGCGGTTACTTAACAATTAATATAGAAATAACAAGGCAATTACATGACCATTAACTCGACAATTAAAAGCGCACTAATAAGGTAGTTTACATGACTATTGTCATAACAAGTAATACAACAATAGCAAGGCATTTAAGGTGATAGTTAGCATTTAATTCATTGTGTCATTTAATCCAAAGAATGAATCTGTTGGCCATTTACATTGTTGTAGCAATTGTTCTGGCAATTAATATGACCATTACATAACAATGAATCTAGCAATAACAAAGCATTTAACTCATTGTTATCCATTTTATTTGCTGGCAAAAATCAAGGAAATTAATGTGACCATTACATAGCAATGAATCTAGCAATAGTAAGGCATTTAACTAACTGTTATCCATTTAATTCGTTGTGGAAAAATTAGCAAAAACGCAGTTCCCACATGGTGGCCAATCGTGCCTAGTCGACAACAACTCAACAATTAAAGGAAAACATATCCGATCAACATCAACGTAGTCCATCACTCAAGGGAAAACGCAGTCATAGTTTGAAGACGAAATCGTGGTCATTACTGCAAGTTAGTTATGAATTGAATAGCCAAAAAAAGGGTGGGCGAATTCAACATGCACACAGGCAATTTTTATTTACCAAAATCGTGGTCATTCCAACAAGTGAATTTAAGATTTAAAAGGCTAAATTCATGGGTGATTTCTACAGCAACTCAGTCCATCGTTTGAAAGAAAAAACGTGGGCATTTAAAACGGCAATCTTAGTCTCATTTGAAAGCAAAAACGTGGGCATTTAAAACACCAAACTCAGTCTCATTTGAAAGCCAAAACGTGGGCATTTAAAATAGCAAACGCAGTCCCATTTGAAAGCAAAAATGTGGGCATTTAAAACAGTAAACTCAGTCTCATCTGAAAGCAAAAATGTGGGCAATTAAAATAGCAATCTCAGTCTGATTTGAAGGCAAAATGTGGGAATTTAAAACAATAAACTCGGTCTCATTTTATAGCAAAAACATGGGCAATTTTAAATGGAAATCTCTATCTCATTTGAAAGCAAAACGTGGGTATTTAAAACGGCAATCTCTGGCAACATTTAAAAGAAAAAACGTTTTTCTATTTCCAGGATACCAATACCAAATGCAGACATGAATCAATTCGTTTTTCCATTGCCCGAATACCAATACAAAATGCAGACATGAATCAATTCGTTTTTCCATTACCAAAATATAGATACAAATTGTAGACAACAGTAAGTGAACCGAAAGGATCCAATCAACCAAGGACAACAACGAAGGTAGACAGTTGATAGGTTCGTCATTATCTCATCATCCTCGCATAGAAAGGCAGGGAGTTGAGATCCATAGGTCTATTAACGCCTAAGCGATGACCGTAGATCAGGCTCCTGGTTGACTGCCCAGGCGAGGACTGATGAGCTAGGGATGATAGAAAAAACCACCACAATGGTCACAATCAACACCACAAGGAGTTCAAGACATGCAGGGAAACGAAGGCCATGGGAGTCAATCAATCATCGAGCTAGGCTATGAAAGAAATTCATTCATCAATCTAGACAATCAGTTTACTTACTCCATTAAACATGCAGATCCAAGCATAAATCCTACAACAATCTACCATACAAAAATGAAGAGAGCATATCGTTGCCTGATCGCCCGCTCTAAGTGACGTCCCACGCGCTCCGTGCAACTCCTGCTTGTCGACCGGCGAGACTTCATCGGTACCTCCCAACCAATGCTAGGGGTACTCTTCTTCCCCCTTAGCCCCCCAAGCTGCAAACAGGCCACACACACAATCCATAGATTCAGCTAGCTCCCAGCTCACCTCACAGGGCCGAACTACCACTCATCACCGAGCTGGGTATCCCAACTCCCACAAGCTAAGTCAGTCAAGTAGAGATTTTTGCAGCGTAACATTACGCAAATAGAAGAGATCCTTCATCATTCTCCTCCCTTCATTATATAGAGTTTCGAAGTCCCTTACTTTTCTAAAATCTCATTTAATTAAGTTTTTAAAAATTAAATCCTAAAACTTTCTCCCCGTACAAGTGTCACCCATCCCCTTCATTCCTCCAAAAAATAATTTATTTAATTAATTAATTTCCCTTATTTCCCTCACCCACCTAGAGTCAGACCTAGAATCGCTCCTAGGTGTCCCCAAATTCTCTTACAGGTTTTAATGACTTTCCCCATTATCAATTTGCTAGTTCAATTTTAAATCAGAAAGTTCTTAATGGTAGATACCTTACTAAGTTTGACTTTCTGTTTTTTCCCTTGGGTTTCCCTTTTCTTCTTATGTTCCCACTTTTCCTAGTTTCCTAAATATTTTAGATTTCCCTCTTTCCCCTTTCCATTTAAGACTCAAATTGGCAGGTGTAGAAATTAACCCCCTTTTTCCTTTTTCCCTTTTTAGTTAATAATTTTAAATTATCATAAATATAAAACAATTATTTCCCTTTTTTTTAAAATTTTATCCTAACAGATTCTTATGAATCATTTAAATTGCTTACCCCCTTATTATTACAAGATTTAATTAGTTAATAATTTTAAATTATCATAAATAATAAAACAATTATTTCCCTTTTTTTTTAAATTTTACCCTAACAGATTTTTATGAATCATTTAAATTGCTTACCCCCTTATTATTACAAGATTTAACGAAGAGTATAATTATTATCTATGTTGTTTTTATTTTTTTATTTTTTTTAAATAGATAGATAAAATTTTACCACTAGCATAATTTAGACTTAGACCTTAAATTTTCGTACTGGGCGACATTTTATTGGGGAATTTGTTTTTAAAAAATCTTAACAGGTTATTCATCCTAAGGCCATCTGGGTTCATTCATTTATCATCAACAACGCGACGTGCCCTTCAGGTGGCACTAGGTGCTTCAAGGGTGCCACTCACCTTAATTTGTTTCCCTTGCGCGACGTGCCCTTCCGGACACACTACGTGCTCCAAGGGTGCCACTCGCCTCTTTCCATTTTTCTTGCGCAACGTGCCCTTCAAGACGCACCACGTGCTCCAAGGGTGCCACTCGCATCTTGACTGACTTAGTAGACATCAAAAACCCCTGGAATCAATACTCCGCCAGGTGAACTTGTGGGAGACTAAGGGCTTCTAAGGAATAAGGCACCCACCTTATTGTGTGCACCTTAGAATTATCGTGAGCGACTGTCGCACTCCGCCCTCATGGCATCGTGGGTCCTCTCGAACTAGGTAAACATTAACCTACAGTTCGAGCCATGGCGAGAGTGCTAGTAGGTTGTGGCAGGGCTGTTGTCCACACCTCTCCCTCAACATTTCTGGTAGTCGTGCGTGACCCCTTTACTCCACATATGAGTCTAGTCGACAAGCTATCGTTAGCCTGCATCATCAACGAATCATGTCAGAATATATCCATATCATGTCATCTAATCATATGCACTAATATCATAGTAAAACAATCAAACCCCAATGGTACACTCCTCGACTCGATCCGGAGTCCAAGGGGTTACATCGATGCCTCTGCATCCTTGAAGTACAAAATCCTGCACACTTAGTAAAACCGAGTCAATAGCACCTGTCTATGTCAATGCAGTAAAACAACATGTCATCAACCCATAACGCCTCATAATCAAAATCAAATGTTTTAATAGCATAATAATCCGGATCACTTGCGAACAAATGTCCTCAAAGAATAAGTTTGCTTAGTACGCCAGAGCGAAATGTTACATAACATTGTGATGCATTCATATTTATATGCTGCAACATAATAAAGATTACATTCATGTATAATGTTTTTAAAATGATTTTTTTTTATTAATGACAGTAGCCTTAACAAACATCCATGCTATTATGAAATATCAAAGCTTCTTCAAACAAGGGTACCTAGTAATAATTGTTAAAGTAGTGTTAACAAACACCCAACTATGCTATTATGAAATATCAAAGATTCTTCAGACAAGGATACCGTACCTAGTAATAATTGTTGAAGTAGTGTTAACAAACACCCACCTATTATGTGGTTTGAAAGGCACTGAAAATCAGATTGCAAATATAATTACCTATGGTTTGAGAAACATTAGTCCAACCAGATTACAAATAGAATAACCCAGTTTAAGAGTAGGAACAACCTGTGGTTTTTTCAGGAGCATAAATCAAATTTAAAAATTTATGACATCATAATTAAGACGGTACAAGAAGGATGGAAATTAAGTGCAAATTCTTCATTTTTTCTAAATTGGATTTTATAATCCATTCCTAAAACCCTAACATGTTATTGCGGCTGAAGAAAAGATATATGATGGCAGCGCCGTGACATTACTAGCCAACACGTGGAAGTGGTAATTGGAATGTGGTATAACAACGCTCTGCCATAGCTAGCCAGCAAGTGGAAGTGGTAATTGAAACGTGCCACACCCCTTTATGATTTTGAATGTTCAGATAATGAAAAGGGAGTAGTTCTGCTGGAGGCTCTGGCACGATATTCTCTTTTATTTCTCTTCACTGGACATAGTTATAGTTCCTGTAACGCGTAGCAGACCAACTCCGATAGGCAGACTCGTCGCCATCATCCCCAGTCGAGCCATGGAACTCTCAATTGGAGCTGCAACCCTTTTCAATTTCTGGTATTTCATTTAAATCCCCATTTGATAAGTTCAATTCATATATGTGATTTCTTATTTAGAATGACCTGAACAAGAGTGAGATGATAATAAGGAAGATGTGACTCAAATGGAAATGATGAAGACAAAAATGATGAGGGAGAGAAAGAGGGTAATTTGATATTTTTAAATTAACATTTTTGAAAATATAAATTGAAACAAAAATTATTTGTAATGGGTATAAAGTGAATTGCAAAAAAAATTATAAGTTTCAACAAGAAAATAGTTTTAGTTTTACTGTAGAGGAAGGAAAACAAATAAAAAGTTGAAAGTATAAATTGAAACAAAAATTATTTGCAATGGATATAAAGTGAACTGCAACCAAAAAAAAATGTAAGTTTCAACAACAAGAAAGTTTTACTGTACTATAGATCAAGGAAAACAAATAAAAAGTTTGGAAAAATTAACTTGTATTTCAGATAATAGTATTTAGAATTATGTTTACTTGTTCTTTAAATAGGTCAATCTAATTGGCATGGAAATAAAAAGAATCTAGTTGGCATGGAAATAGAAAGAGTAGGGAACTTCATTGTAGTTGATTGTCATTTCAAGATTATATTGAAATCAATCAAAGGTCAAAATAAATAATTATCATTTCTATTTTTTTTCAAAAATTGTACAGATTATATCATGTATTATATGAACAAACCCTTCATTTGTAGAGATTCACTTAAGAATAAATTGTTGATAATAGAATCCCATAATTTTTTAGTTTGTCAAAAAGTCTAAAAAAAGAAAAAAGAAAAAAAAACATATGCATTTACTAATAAAGATACTCAATTTAAATACAAGACAAAAGTGTACAATTTGTGACCTTGTGACCATATGCAATTGAATTCTTGCAATTATATATTAACAAATTTCAAGTTGGAATTTGATGAGAAGATTTTATTTAAAAAAATTATTAGCCCAATGACTAAAAAAGTTGAGAAGAAAAACAAATTTATATGGTATATTAATAGATGTGCTAAAAATAGTGGAAGCCTATATGTCAACAACTTGCAAATAGTTTGTGATGAGTTTGAAGATGTATTTTGCAGAAAAACACCATAATGACTATTTCAACATTTAAATACAAGACAAAAGTGTACAATTTGTGACCTTGTGAATTCTTGCAATCATATATTAACAAATTTCAAGTTGGAATTTGATGAGAAGACTTTATTTAAAAAAATTATTAGCCCAATGACTAAAAAAGTTGAGAAGAAAAACAAATTTCTATGGTATATTAATAGATGTGCTAAAAATAGTGGAAGCCTATATGTCAACAACTTGCAAATAGTTTGTCATGAGTTTGAAGATGTATTTTGCAGAAAAAAATCATAATGACTATTTCAACATTTAAATACAAGACAAAAGTGTACAATTTGTGACCTTGTGACCATATGCAATTAAATTCTTGCAATTATATATTAACAAATTTCAAGCTAGAATTTGATGAGAAGACTTTATTTAAAAAAACTATTAACCCAAAGACTAAAAAAATTGAGAAGAAAAATAAATTTCTATGATTTATTAATAGATGTGCTAAAAATAGTGGAAGCTTATATTTCAACAATTTGAAAATAGTTTATGATGCTTCGAAGATGTATTTTGTGAAAAAAAAACACCACAATAGTTATTTCAACATACAAATAGTTTGTCTAAATATTTTATTGTGAAAAAATATTTCACTCCATCTTCCAAAGATGACTCTGTGATAATAAATCAAATATGGCAACTTCCAAGCCAAATATGTTGAGATTTTGATATGAGGGATTTTATGTGAGAACATAGTGGGATTAATGTTTCAGATGTGAGGGTTTTAAGAATATAGTGTGATCAATGTTTTAGATGTTGATGTGAGGTGAGGGTTTTAAGAATATAGTGTGATCAATCTTTTAGATGTTGATGTGAGGGTTTCTATTTAATAACATAGTATGATGAGTGTTTGAATTAATAATGTAAAATACTTTACTATGAGATGAAATTGTCATTTTGTAAAAATAGTTGTTTTTAAAATTTGTTATGAAAATTTTCATTTTCAAATTATCATTTAAGTTTTCAAATTTTCAATTACTATTATAATTAATTTAAGTTTTCAATTAATATTACAATTAAAATTCCCATTTTTTTTTATGGAAGAAATGAATAAATTCTTTAATCTTATTTTTATTATGTATTCATCATTTCAATTATATATATTTATCTTTTCAATTTATCAAGAAATTGAATTAAAATATTAATTTATATCACTTCAAATTTAAATAAATCTTTTTAGTTATAGAATTTTATGAAATTTGAACTTTAACTCAAAATAAATTATTAGTATTAAGAGTGTAAGGATTTTCATTTGGATTTTCAAAATTTACTAGAATAACAACTTGATTTTGTTCATGATTATTAACAAAATAAAATAGATGGTTGAAAGAAAAATTGGCATTAGCACACGTACAAAGAATTATTTTATATGTCTAAGTATTAAAGAATTCTTTGAAAATTGATTTACAATATTTGAGGTTGGTATATGGGAATCTTTGCAACATAAAAATGTGGATGAGTTTTTTACATTATTATTTGAGCTAATAGAATTGACAAAACAAGAATTATAATCATCTTAACACAAGAGGATTATGACCATATACAATGACCAAGTTATGTTGACCAAGTTATGTTAGTATTGAGAATCCAAATGTATATATGAAACCTTTAAATAAAATTTGAAAGATTTATAAGAGATATTATTATGTTATGAAAATAATAATTGTAGATAATTCAAAAAAAACAATATGAATTTTCTAATTGTGAAGATGTGAATGACACATAATTGTTATATCCATCATGATGAAAATTGTCATACTTGAATGATGTGGGTGATGTGAGAACTAGTGTAAAAACTTGAAACTATCTTAAATAATGTAATTGGTGCTTTTACTCTAATGTTTTATATGTGTGAAAGTGTTTTATATGATTCAAATTTCATTTCATTTTTTATTATAGTCTATTATGTTAGATAATTTCATTAGTATTTTTAGATATTTATAGTAGTTCCATCTAAACAAACAATAATTAATGGAAATTTTATAAGTTCAAGTCTAATTGTAAAGACCCAATATCTTATATGTATGTTATTTATTTGTTAGTTTTACTATGTCTAAATATTTTGTATCAACATCATAGGAGTTATGAAAAAACAATGGCAATATGGAACCGTGCATATTAAATAATTTAGGTAAATATTTTGAAACATGGTAATTAATGGTGTTTATGATTATAAAGACATGGTTTTTGTAGACCTCCAAGGAAAATAATCTATGTGACAATGAAAATAAATATATTATTAAAGATATTTATATCTATGCAACTAGAAATGGCAAGTATTTATTCAAATAATTTTGGCCTTCTTTTATGTTGTCAATAGGTGTAGATGATGTGAAGCGCATTTTAAAAGAATTGAGATATATAAATTAAATATGATTGATGATTTATATTGTTATTTTAAAAAATATTATGTGTGCTTGTGAAATTTAAATCTACAATTATTAAAAGCATTTGATATTTTTAATAGTTAGGTGTTTGATGTCTCTTCGGAGACATCCAACAAAATTAGAATGATATAGAAAAGATAGGCATCGCCTCTAAGCAATGATGGTGTAATTTCCCCCATCCCAGTTGAGGTCCATTATGTGAAGAAAACCCATGAAAACAAAAAAAAAATTAAAGCTAACTAATTTCCTATGTCTTATTAGATATGAATTACAACCATATTTAACTATTGTTTGTTACCATTAATTTGATGAATCTACAACATGTTAAAAATGACATGAATGCATCTTATAAACTCAAATACAACATCATATAAATCATTCTCATACACAGAGTTCAAGCACAACAATTAAACACATGAGATAACTTAGAAAAATAAATAAAACACGTATCTTTTAATTCATTTGTGCAACCAGCTTCCTAGGATGGATGTTCAACCCAACCATAGACTTGTCGCTCCAAATCTCAAGAGAAAGTCACTCCCAATTTGGGGCTAGCAATCCACAAAAGAGGGTGGTCTCTCAATGTCCACTCACATCTCATAAATCCCACAACCCATCGATATTCTCCTACAACTATCATGATTTTCCACCAACTCTCTTCCTATCGAAATGCCCAACCCAAGGAATGTACCCCACTGATCTCAATCCCTAGGGCATCCCATTCATTTATCAAGGTCTCTCTGGCAGAGGTAAAAAGGAATCTCTCTATTGGGAACTAAAGGGAACTCATTGTTAGGAAAACTACCAGCAAACAGAGAAAACACTTGTTGTTATAGTGCAACTCACATAGGAGTTCACTCTTCAGGCTTGACACCTAGATATTCAGTATTCTACTCCATATACGCTCCAGCATGATCCACAATTTTTCCTCCATGGTTTCTCCAACTTCAAGCTCTCTTTTCTACTCTCTTCTTATTGTTCATGCTCATAAACTGAATGTCTAAAATTGTTGTAACTTCCCATACGAATATCCTCTCCTTTGGCTTGCTTTCTTGACTCAAACACTTCCCCAAGATGATTGTACTCAACCCCCATGCTCCCAATAACTATAGGATGTGACTTATCACACATACCCTCTTACATGAATTCAATGATTGGATTTAGGGACACTCAATCATAAAATAATGTTTAATACATAATGATAATAAAATTCAGGAATGTGGGTGGAATTAACAGACATGGGTAATTCACCATTCGTCTCTTCTCTTATAAATTCTCATATACCCTCCCCTCTCCTATGGATTAATTCATCCCCCATCTCTTTCCATGTCCCCTTAGCAGTTGGCATCACATTTTATTTATTAAAATTTAGAAAATGCATTATGAATACTACATTTCTTGGTCATATCCACATTATATATACGTTAAGCATTAATTAAACTAGATATCATAGTGGGGATGTTACATTTCCCCTCCCCTACAATTGTGCATCATCCTTGGTGAACACTATGCCGATATACATGCACAAATTTATATCACAATTCTAAGAAATTAAAATTTTACAATTTTACAACTCCAGCTGCAGTTCCAACCAAATCTCCTATTTCTCTCAACCTGTTGACCCAAGGAATTCACCATTCATTTATCAGGGCTAACCCAAGGAATGTACCATTCATTTATCAAGGCTAACCCAAGGAATGTGCCATTATTTTATCAGGTCCCCCAATGTAGGTTGGCTAGGACTCTGAGATGTGGTTGTGGAACTCTAGTTGCTCAAAATGGAGTCTTGCATTATTATATGTTGTTTTCTTCAAAATTGACAAAATTTTGCAGGTATTCTTCCCACATGTTTTCTTCATGCTCCCATGTAGCATCTTCAAGACCATCGCAGATCCATTGAACCTTTACTATCCCTATGGATTTATTCCTCATCACTTTGACTTTCTGGTCCAAGATGTGTATTGGTTCCACCCAGAAATATCTTTCGTGTTCCACCTGGATCATGGTCCAATCAATTATGTGGTTAGGGTCAAGTACATATTTCTTTAATAATGACACATGAAATACATTATGCACTCTCATGGATGCATACAATGCTATCATGTGTGCAATTAGACCTATATTTTCTAAGATTTCAAGAGGTCAAAAATATCTTGTTGCCAACTTTGGACAACTTCCTAATATTAGGGAAATTCTTTTCTCCTTCACTTTTAAAAACACATGTTCGCCCTCTTTAAAATATCTAAAAACTCTATTCTTGTTTGCATAAATTTTCTACCTATCCTGGGAAACCTTTAAATTCTTCTTGATCTTTGTCATTTTCTCTTCCATTTCCTTCAACAAATCTAGCCCAATAATCACTCTATCTACTGGATTGTCCCAACTTACTAGTGTGTTACACTTCCTTCCATACAATGCTTTGAACAGGCTCATTTTTAATGAGGCCCGATACCCATTATTGTAAGAAAATTCCACTGAATGAATATAATCTTCCCACCTTGATGGTTGATTCATCACGTACATTCTAAGCATGTCCTCAATTATTATGTTAGTCCTCTCTATTTTCCCATCTGACTCTAAGTGATACATTGTACCAAGGTTTAAATTTGTCCCAAATCATTTGAACAAACACTTCCAAAAATTGGAACTAAACTTTGGATGTCTATATGAAACTATTGTCTTGGGCACCCCATGTAGCCTGGCAACTTCTTTCATATAGATTTATGCAATATTTTTTACCTTGTGTGTAGTATTTACTGGAATAAAATGTGTTCCCTTAGTTAATTTATCAACCACCACCATGATTGAATCATGTTGATTCACTGTTCTGGGAAGTTTTGTAATAAAATCCATTGTGACAACTTCCCACTTCCATTTTAGAATGGGAAATGACTACAATAACCTAGTTGGATGTCTATGTTCATTCTTCACTTTCTGGCATCCTAGACATCTAGCTATGTAAGTAGCCACTTCTTTCTTCATTCTGGGCCAACAATATTGGCTTCTTATAGTTGTAATTGTCTTATGATATCTTGGGTGCTCAACATATGGCACATTGTGGATTTCCCTCATCACTGCATTTTTCATCTTATTGGAATTTGACACATATACTTTGTCTTTGTACATGAGAATTCCATCTTCTTTCAACTCGTAATAATTAAATTTTTGTTGTAAATTGTCTTGTTGTAATGTTTCTTTTATTTTTAAATATTGTTGATCTGAATTTGTTGTTGCAACAATTTTATATTTTAGATAATTCGTGTACATGTTAATGGTTGTAATATGAATTTCATGAGCTCTCATGTTGAGTGCATCAACCACTTGATTTTATTTTCCTTTGATGTGCTTAATCTCAAAGTCATCTTCATTCATAAATTTGAGCCATGTAGTTTGTCTGGCATTTAATGTTATCTATCCAAACAAATGTTTTAGACCATAGTGGTATGTCCTTAGCTCAAATTTCCTCCCCATGAGGTAATGTCTCCACATTTTCAATGCATGTACAATTCTTGTAAATTCCAATTCATGTGTAATAATTATTCTCGAGGTCTTTTAATTTTTTGGTCTCATAGCATACCACTTGATCTTTTTGTGCAAGGAATACACCAAGACCTTCCTTGCATGTATTTTTGCACACAAAAAAGTCTTCTTCTAGATCTAAAATCTTCAATATTGGTGCACTTGTCAAAATGTTTTTCAGCTGCTGCAAAATTTTTGCACACTTGGAAGTCCATTCAAATTCCACTCCCTTCTTTTGCAAAGAAGTGATTGGGATTGCAATCTTTGAGAACCCTTTTATGAATCTTCGGTAATAACCAACAAGACCCATGAATGATCTGACCTCTATGAAATTTCTCAGCATTGGCCATCCTCTAATGGCCTTTGTCTTCTCAAGATACATTATTATTCCTTCTACTGAAATTATATGCCCCAAGTATTGAATCTTCTTTTGATAAATGATGCACCTACTTAGCTTAGCATACAGTTTATGCTCTCTTAAAATGTTTAGCACCATTTTTAAATGTTGCTCATGTTCCTCCCTTTACTTAGAGTAAATGAGTATATCATCTAGGAACACAATTACAAACTTTTCCACGTATTCCCTCGACACTCCATTCATCAGGCACATAAAAATTGTTGGTGCATTTGATAGTCTAAATGACACTATCGTGAATTCGTAATGCCCATATATTTTCCTAAATGTTTTATTTTTTATGCCTTCTTCCTTTATCCTTACTTGATGATAACCTAATCTCATGTCGATCTTGGAAAATATTCTTGCACCTTTCATTTGATCAAATAAATCTCATTGGCAAAGGATACTTGTTCTTTATGGTGACCTTATTTATTTGTCTGAAATCAATGCATAGCCTTAAGGTTACATCTTTCTTCTACACAAAAAGAATTGGGGCACCCCAAGGTGACACACTTGGATGTATATAACCCTTCTTCAAAATTTATTCAAGTTGCCTCTGCAACTCCTTCAACTCTGGTGTGCCCATTCTGTATGGTGTCTTGGACATTGGGGTAGCTCCTCGCACCAAATCAATAGAGAAACAAATGTCTCTCTTTGGTTTCAATCTTGGGATTTCTCCAAAAAAATATTTAAAATCCTTCAAGACTGGATGGTCTTCAATGCTTGTTATTTTAATTGTGGTTTCTTCTTCCATATGGGATGAAAAAATATGGCATCCCTTCCTTAAACTCTTTTTCAACTACATAGCTGAAATTTCTTTAATAGTTATAGCTCCTGGAATGCCTTGAACCTTGCCTTGCTTCCCTTCTTCATCAAGAACAATTATTGTCTTGTTGTAAAATTCTAGTACAACATGGTGTTTTTACAACCAATCCATGCCAATTATATAATCATATTAAGCCAATTATATGATGTTCAGATCAACCTTTGTGTTGAGTCCATTCATGTCTATTGGACAATATTTAACTAGCACATTGATTTTCCTCTTAGCCCGTGTGGCTAACTAAACTAACGAATATTTTTTATGCTTACTCCTTTGCAAGTTAAATCTTTGTTAAGAACCAAATATCAATATAGCATAGAAAAACCTCAAAACAAGTACTCAATGCCTTGAAAAAGAGATAATTGCAGATAATAAGCCTCTTCGAGGGGGCAAACTCCTTTTACCCCACATAAATGTTCAAGTATAAGATGATTCCAAATGAAAATGTCTCCTTGGTATATATAGGAGACTAGGAGGTATAATTACAACTAATGGAATAAAGCCAACATAAATAAAATAACATTACTAATGTAATATGCCCCAATTAAGGCGTAATGAGCCAATATTAGGGATTAACATGCCCCTCCCCTTGAAACAAGTATTGTCTGCAACGCTTGAGTAACTATGGATGCTTCTGTATAAAAGAATCATCTTACCAAGTGGAATCTTCAGTCGGTAGTTTCCTCCATTTAATGAGATACTCTGAAATGGATCTATTCCTTAGCTGGCGAATTCTTGTGTCGGTGATGGCTTCAGGCTCCAATATGTTTTTTTCTTCCTCTTCAAGTTCTAGAAATATAATTTGAATTGAGATCTTGTCACCTATAACCTTCTTTAAGCATGAAACATGGAAAACTAGGTGTACTCGTGAAGATGCAGGAAACTCCAATTTATATGCCATAGTACCAATCTTTTGCAACACCTTATAAGGGCCATAGTACTTTGGTGATAATTTATTATCCTTCTTGGATTGCTTGAGGGACATATTTTTGTATGGTTGTAGTCTTAAAAACACCCAATCCCCTACTTCAAAACTTCTTTCATTGTAATGTTGATCTGCTTGTTGTTGCATGCAATTTTGTGCCATGGTCAGGTTGTCCTTTAAGATTTGGATAACTTGTTGTTGATGCTCGATGTGATCTTCCACTGCTTGAACCTTAGATTTTTATTTTAGAGAAAAAGTGATGGAAGGAGGGTGGTATCCATAGAGTTCCATAAATGGTGTCATTTTTGTTGTAGTATGAAAGGAAGTGTTATACCACCATTCTGCCAAGGGTAACCATTTGAACCATTGTGTTTGTTTATCAGAGACAAACCAATGAAGGTATCCTTCCAGACATTTGTTCACTATCTCGGTTTGTCCATTAGATTGAGGATGATAGGATGAGCTATGAGCCAATTGAGTACCCAAACAAGAAAATAATTTTATCCAAAAATGTCCAATGAAGATGGGATCTTTGTCACTTACAATAATCTTTGAGCTACCATGTAGCTTTTGAACTGTCTCCATGAATGCAGTAGCAACTGTACTAGCTTTAAAGGGATGAGAGAGTGCACAAAAGAGTGTGTACTTCATCATTCTATCAACAATCACCATGATGACACTCTTTCCTTCAGACTTTGGTAACCCTGTGTTGAAATCTATGGAAACCTCCTCCTAGTGTTGACTTGGGATGGCTAATGGTTGTAAAAGACATGGGGTCTTAATTGTTTCCACCTTATTTTGTTGGAAAACCAAACATTCTTCCACAAACCTTTGAACATCAGTGTTAAGTCCATCCCAAAAAAAATACTTCTTGACTCTATGGTAGGTTTTCAAAAATCCTGAGTGCCCTCCTACTGGAGAGATGTAAAATTCCAATAGTACCTTTTGTTTGAGATGGGAGTTCTTACATAAATATAAGAAATATTTGTACCATAGTGAATCATTTTTCCATCKAAATGTATCTAATGCACTGGAATCCTGTTGCAACGTTTGAATAAGAGTCCACACTTTTTCGTCATTCTTCCATTCATCCCTTGCTTCTATTATCCAATCGGGTTGGATGATCAAGATAGCATAGAGAAAGGCCTCAACATCTTCATCCTTTCTTGAGAGTGCATATACCACAACATTTTGCCTCCCCTTTTTATAGACGATTTCAAAATCATAACCCAATATCTTGGTTACCCATTTTTGTTGTTCTTTTGAAGATAGTATTTGTTCCAAGAAGTATTTAAGACTATCATGATCTGTTTTGACCTTGAAGTGCCTACCTATTAGGTAAGGACGTCATTTCTTCAATGCATGTAGTATTTCCATCATTTCCTTCTCATAAATGGGTTTGTGTAAGTCCTTCCCCTTGAGTGGCTGACTTTCAAAAGCCAGGGGCCTTCCTTCTTGCATTAGAACAACACCAATTCCATTTCCTGAGCCACCACACTCCACAATAAAGGTTTGTGTGAAGTCTAGAGTGGTCAAGACATGAGCTTTGCACATCACCTCTTTAAGTTGTTCAAAACTTTAGTTGCCTCTGGAGTCCATGAAAATGCATCCTTCTTAGTTAGTGTCATTAAAGGTGTTGTTATTCTTCCATAGTGCCAAACAAACTTGCAGTAGTAACCTGTCAAACCCAAAAATCCTCTAAGATTCTTCAATGTTTTGGAAATCGGCCAGTTCATCATGGCCTTAATCTTGTTAGGGTCTACCTTGACACCTTCATGAGATACAATATGACCCAAATACTCTACCTCCTTCACTCCAAAGAAACATTTGGATGGTTTGGCATATAGTTGTTTCTCCTTTAGTAGTTGTAGCACCTTGTCAACATGTCGCACATGATCCTCCCAAGGCTTGATATAGATTAGTTTATCATAAAAAAATACTAACACAAATTTTCGAAGGAAGGGCTTGAAAATGGAATTCATCAACCCTTGGAATGTGGAAGGTGCACTTGTAAGGCCAAAAGGCATGACCAAAAATTCATAATGGCCTTCATGAGTTCGGAATGTTATTTTTGGGATATCTTCTTCCTTCATTCTAATCTGATGATACCCTAAACGGAGATCCAATTTTGTGAAATAGATTGCTCCATGTAGTTCATCTAACAATTCATCAAGGACAAGAATGGGAAACTTATCTTTAATAGTGATCTTGTTGAGCTCTCTATAATCTGGACACATACACCATGAGCTATCTTTCTTGAATACCATTACCACTGGTGTAGAGTAAGAACTTTGTCTAGGTCTAATAATTCCAGCCTCTAACATTTATTCAACCATGCGCTCAATTTCACTCTTTTAGGCATAAGGGTATCTGTATGGCCTGATGTTAGGAGGAACACTCCCAGGAATTAGGTGAATTTGATGATCATGATTTCGAGTGGGTGGAAGACCTTTGGGAATATCTTCAAATACTTTGGAATGATTATCAATGATCCCTTGGAGATCTTGAAGAATAGATGGCTTAGATGTTTTAACATCTAGTGAGCATAGTTGTGCAATAACGCCTTGATGCCCCTTTTTCAATAATTTTGTCATGTCATTAGAGCTTATCACCTTATCGGGTTTCCCTATGATACCTCTTAACTCAATTTATTTTCCTTCCAATGAAAATTTCATGAAAAGTTATTGAAAATTAAAAGCCATTGTTCTTAATGATTGTAACCATTGGATTCCTAGTACAACATCTGCACCACCCATGGGTATAGAAATCATTGGACTATTCATTACATATTCCCTCATAGTAAGATTGATCTTATTGCATTTTCATGAGAAATTGATATTTCCTCCATCTGTAATCATTACTTGAAACTCTGGCGCTGGATATACAAAGCAATTGAGATCTTTGACTAATTTATAGTGAATGAAATTATGAGTACTGCTAGAATCAATTAGGACTATTACCTGTTTCTTTTTTATGTATCCTTTGATCTTGAGGGTTTGAGGAGTGTTAATTCCAGCCAATGCATTACATGATATCGTGGGAGTCAACTCTTCAGACGAAATTGCTTCTACATTTTCATCTTGATATGGTTCTTGTTGTTCTTCTTCTTCCTCTTCACAATCTATGTAGAATAATTTCTTCTCACCACACTTATGTCACTTACTGTACTTGTTGTCACAATTAAAGCATAAACCTTTTGCTTTTTTTTCCTCCAATTGTTGAGGTGTCAACCTTGTAGGTTGAGGTGTTTTAGAAAAAGGAGCATTGTTCTCTCTATAGATGTTAGGATTGGTCCTTCTAGTAGCCATAGCCATATTTTTACTTTCAACATTTCTTGCCACCTTAAATGCATTTTCCAATGATTTGAGTTCCCAAAGGCGAACCTCATGTTGAATGTTGTCCTTTAAAGTTCCTATGAATACATCAATCAAGTGCTCATCTGGAATATATTTTACCTTTATATTCAATCTTTGGAAGTTCTCAAAGTTCTCGGTAACTGAACCCTTTTAATTGAGATTTATCAATTGGCTAAAGAAGGTATTGCTCCTTGTATCCTCATAGTGTGCTATCATTTCTTTCGTGAAAATTTTCCAAGTGACAAGTGATTTGTGAGAACAAAGACATCGATACCATACAAATTGATTGGGTTCTAAATATAAAGAAGAAATTCATACCTTTTGTGTATGTGGCACAATATGTAGATCAAAGAATTGCTCCATCGGAAGTATCCATGTGATTGAGTCCTTGCCATCAAACTTCCTCATATCGATCTTAGGAACGTGGTTGGCCTTCAACACAAAGTTGAATTGTCTCCATTCTTGATTCACCTTCCTTGTGTCCTCATCATGAATTTCATGGGATGCATTTTCACTTTCAGGTGTCTTCTCTGTTACAAATTTTTTCAATACTTCCATGATCTCCTCTTTTAAACCATCCATCTTAGTATTTATTGCCTCCAACTTAGCTTCCATCTCTTGTAGTTCATATTTTGTTACTATCTTATTTTGTAAATCACTTATGTACCTACGCATTTCTTCACCTTCATCAAGAGTCCAAGTAGGATTGTATGGAGGCTTATTTGTTTTGAAATTACTAAGAAAACTGAGAAGGGGGGGGGGGTGAATCAGTTGTTGTTGTGCTTAAACAATAATAAATCTATTAAACCATTCTTAAATTTTCTTCAAGTGACCATCGATATTATACAACATATAGATGATACAAATAATGAGCATCAGTCACACATAAGATATACACAGAAATGGATTTTCACAAGGAAACCCATAAAGGGAGAAAACCTCTTCTTATTCGAAATGATAGGTAGTCTTTTAAGTTCTGTACATCATCTTTAATTGAGCACCAACTCAATGTGAGGCTACTACCTCTATTTTACAAAATCTAACTTGTTTGGGAGCACCAACTCTCTGGTTTCTCTAGCACCCACTAGAAGGAAGCACCAACTCCCTTAATGTTCCAGCACCAGCTTGATGGAAGCACCAACTTCCAGTTACACAGGCTCCAACCTGTATAACAGAGAACACTTATTCTCCCTTGCACCACCCTGCCACTCTGGTTTCTCTGGCTGCAACCAGATGGAAGCTACAACTCCCTGTGTTCAAGCTCCCACTTGAACCTCTGAGTACAATAGTCCTCCATAGCACCTCCCAACCACCCTGGAATATAAATGAATGATTAAACAACCAACTACACAGATAAATCGATTCTTACCACTTCTTCTATGTTCTGTAAATCTCGTCTTCTTCTAATTGTTTTGCAATTCTTCTCTTCCTTTGTTTGTTCTACAATTCTGCTCTGCTTCAACTTCTTTTGCCATTCTTCTATGCTTCAATTCTATTCCTCATTTGTTACTCTTCTCTGAGTTTTATCTCACACTGCGCATCCTTTGATTTTCCCTTTCCTACAGTTTAATTCATTTTTCGTCCAAAACCACCAACCACGCACAGTCTGTATCTTTTTCTTTTATGCACCACACCCACAACAGTTACACCTCGAATCTTCTGAGGCAAAAGAAAAAACCGTCTAAGAAACTGAAACACCAACCGACCAAGAATCATGAATCAGTTTTGCTAACTGATTTGTAACTAATGAATTAACTGTGAGAAAGAACAGTAGCCCTCCGATCACATTCACGTTTATCTGCACCGTTGGATGAACTTTATTAATCTTGCCTTTAAATCGAGTTTCGACATTTTGGAATTCCTATGTCCAAGTGTCTCGACACTTCATGTCATGATCTCCGAAACTCCGATATAGAGATTTTTTGCGCTAGCTCCTTCCTTTATATGACCATGGCCATGACCAAGAACTTATGCATAAAGTTCTTTTCGCGAAATCGCATTTCATGAATTTGGAGATGAGGCATCTCGACTCTCCAAGTCGCAATCCCCAAAACCCCGAAATGGAGCTTATCTGAACTGACTCCTTCCCTTCTCGTTACCACCGGCAATGACCATAGGTTGTGCCAAAAGGTGCTTCATATTTCACGAGTTTATAAACTTCATCGAGTCTGATCGATGATTGATATATCCATAGATCCAACAGTCCAGTTCTTATCGCGATCTTGCATCTCGCGAGTTTCCACACCATGCTCTGTTGACTCCAAGTCAGCGACTTGTCCTATGATTCGATGGTCCAGATCTGATCTTAATTCAATGGCTTGGATCATATCGCGATTTCAGCGTTCTTGTGGTTATGTTTCTTGCCTCTCCAAGTCGCGATTCACGAAACTCCGAAAAGGAGTCGGATCAACGGTCCAGATCACATCTTGATCTGACGACTATGATTAAATCGCAATTTCGCATATCGCGATTTCGGTAGTTATGTTTCTTGCCTCTCCAAGTCGCGATTCGTGAAACTCCAAAATGGCATGGGATCAATGGTCCACGATCTCGATGAATCTACGGTCCAGATCTTATCATGAATTCACATCTTTCGATTCCTTCGATGGAGGTTCTTGTCACTCCAAGTCGCGATAGGCGAAACTCCGAAATGGATCTTAGATCAACGGTCCACGTCTTTTGTTGTATTGACGGTCAGGATCTTTTCATGATTTCGCAAGTCTTCATTGTGTCTGCATCGGGATTTAGAGATTTTGTGAACTCGCTTCACCTTGCACTTTTAAAGATTGTGCAGATTCTCCTAGATCCTACGATGTTCGATCCTCGCTCTCAGATCTAATGCCTAAGATCTATCCTCCATATCTACGCACTCTTCTTATCTACATTGAGATTTGACAGTCATCGGGAATTCTGAATTTTTGATCCAACTATCATTGTTGTTGTTGATCATGCTGATCTTTGCCATCGCTATTCTTTCCAACAATCCTCTGCACTATCTCTTCTGAGCTTATTCGAATCTTCTCTGTAGCGTCTTCTCATAATGCCCATCTATTACATACTTTATGTACTCATGCCATCTTGATTGTTGTACTTGCCATCAATGGCAAGTATTCGTTGTTTGTTAAATATTTTCCAACAATCTCCCCCTTTGGCATTAATGGAAACACAAGCACCCACATGCATTTGGACTCTCCTCCCAGACTCTTTTCTCCCCCTTTGACATCAATGTCAAAGAAGAAACATGCTCCCCCTGAGCTGTTGCAAAACATACTCCCCCTGTCAACTATGAGCATCTTGGAAATACACCAGATATTCAATAAGTACTCCCCCTGACTAGGTGAACAGATTAGACACAAGAAATTATAACCCCCAACTTTTGACGAAGATATCCAAAAGGAGTTTTTTCTAATGGTTTTGTAAATATATCTACAATCTGTTCTATAGAAGGTATATAATTCAGTTGAACAATTATGTTTGTAACTTGTTCTCTGATAAAATGGTACTTTATTGGAATATGCTTAGTCTTGGAATGAAGAACAGGATTCTTGGAGACACTAATGGCACTGGTGTTATCACAGTGAATTGGAATGGGATCAGTGTAAGTTACCTTCAAATCTGCAAGAGTTTGTATCATCCATAAAATTTGTGTGCAGCAAGTAGCAGAAGCAATGTATTCTACCTCTATAGTTGATAATGAAATGGATCCTTGTTTTTTACTAAGCCATGCAACTAATGGGTCACCCAAAAAGAATGCTCCTCCATTGGTGCTTTTTCTCTCATCAACACAATTTTCCCAATCTGCATCTAAATAAGCAGTTAACTGAAAATTTTGATTTCTTGGATACCACAGACCATAAGTCATTGTTCCCTTCAAGTATTTGAATATCCTTTTTACAGATACCAAATGACTTTGTTTAGGAGTATACTGATAATGACATACCATTCCAACAGCTTGCATTATATCAGGATGGGATGTTGTGATGTACAGAAGACTGCCTATCATAGAGCGATATGTCCTTTGATCAACATCCGGTGAAACATCATTTTTACTAAGCTTGCAACCAACCACCATAGGTGTACTAACTAGAGAGGAATCTTTCATTTGAAATTTCTTCAACGTCTCTTTCAAATATTTTTCTTGAGAAATAAATATTCCTGCAGAACTTTGTTTTACTTGTAAGCCAAGAAAATATGACAATTCTCCTATCATGGACATTTCAAATTCTGTTTGCATAGAGTTAGAAAACCACTGGACAGATGATTCATTAGTACAACCAAAAATAATATCATCTACATAAACCAAAATAACTAGTAAATTATCACCTTCAGACTTAATGTAAAGGTTATTGTCAATAGTACCTTTCTTGAACCCTTTTTCTTGTAAAAAATTGTCCAGTCTATAATACCAAGCTCGTGGTGCTTGTTTTAGTCCATATAAGGCCTTCTTCAACTTACAAACATAATTAGGATTATCTGTCAATGAGAATCCTTCAGGTTGCTCCATATATACTTCTTCCTCTAGATCTCCATTAAGAAATGTTGACTTAACATCCATCTGATAAACTTTAAATTTTTTATGACATGAATAGGCAAGAAACATTCTGATGGCTTCCATTCTTACCACTGGTGCAAAGGTTTCATCAAAGTCCTGACTTTCAACTTGTGCATACCCTTTATAGACCATTATGGCTTTATTTCTAACAACTTGCCCTTTTTCATTCATTTTATTCTTGAACACCCATTTGGAACCTATTACATTCTTATCTTCAGTTCTAGGGACAAGCTCCCAAGTATTGTTCTTTTCAATTTGATCAAGCTCTTCATTCATTGCTCTAATCCAATCATCATCCTAGCTAGCTTCCTCAAAAATTTTAGGTTCAGTCATAGATAAAAAGGCAACATGATATTGTTCTGATTCTTTAATCAATTTCCTTCTTGTCTGAACTCCTTTATTTATATCCCTAATTATCTTATTTTCAGGATGATTCTTTCTAATAATTCTGAGAGGTGATTTTGCTTCTTTCTACTGATTTGTGTCAGTCTAAGTATTCATATCTTCATCTGATTCAGATTCTTCTCTTTCTGACCCTTGGAATTGTTCATCTTCATCTTCAACTATATCTTTTTTTCTTGGTTCAGCACTGCCTACATTCTTGACCAGGATTTCTTCATCAACTTTTATGTCTATACAGTCAACTAGTTTATGCAGTCTCTTATTGTAGCATATGTACCCTTTACTATTTGTAGCATAACCCAAGAAGATACCTTCATCATCCTTGTCATCATATTTGCCAATATTTTCATCATTGTTCTTGTTATAACATTTACTTTCGAAGACTTTAAAATGCTTGATTGAAGCAGGTCTTCCAAACCATATTTCATAAGGAGTCTTGTCACTGTGTGGCCCGAGATGAGCTTTGTTAAGGATATGAATAGTTGTATGAATTTCTTCCACCCAATATGTCTGAGGTATGTTCCTTTCATTCATCATTGATCTTGCCATTTGTTGTACTGACCTATTCTACCTCTCAACAAATCCATTTTGTTGTGGAGTCCTTGGAATTGTGTACTCTCTTTTGATCCCATGTTTATCACAGAACTCTTTGAAGTTATCTAAACTAAACTCTCCTCCTCTATCAGACGTTACTGCCTTTAATCTTTTTCCTATGTGATTCTCAGTCAAAGCCTTAAACACTTTGAATTTTTCAAATGCTTCAGATTTTTCTTTCAAAAAGGCAACCCAAGCTAGTCTAGAATAGTCATCAATAATCATCATAAAGTAATTTTATTTTCCTGTATCTTCTTTCCTTGATGATCCACATAGATCCATATGTACTAACTGGAGAGGTTTTTCTATTGAAGGAAGTTTTTTAGATTTGAACTGAGTGCGAGTAAGCTTTCCTATCTGACAGGGTTTACAAACAAAGTCATATGGTTTTGCTATCTTCAGAAGATCTTTTACTGCCCCATTGTTTCTGAGTTTGATTATGTGATCAAAATTTAGGTGACCAAGTCTCCTATGCCACAACCAATTTTCATCATATTTTTTTAAGTGACATTCTTCTTTTTCTTCTTTTAATACATAGACATTGTTTTATGTTCTTATACCTTTTGCAACTAGCTGTCCTGAATCCACAGATTTTATTCTACAGTCTTTAGAGGTAAAAACAACTTCACACCCTCGGTCACAAACTTGACTGACACTGAGCAAATTATGTTTCAAACCTTCTACAAACAGCACATCTTGAGCTTTCCTCTTGCCATTACTCAAACTTACAATTCCTTTACCTTTTATCTTTGTTGGTGCATCATTTCCAAAAGCTACATTCCTTGATTTGCTATCACTTAGAGTTAGAAACTTACTTTTGTCTCCAATCATGTGTTTGGAGCATCCACTATCAATATACCAGGGATTCTTTTTTCTTTGGGCTGATAGCACTAGTCCACGCTTGTCATCTACTTTTTTCTTCCAAACTTTGACATTTTCGGTAGTGGGGATCAAATCTGACTTGTAATTCTTTAATTGATAGTCTGTAGCTTTATGTCCATAATTATAGCAGTTGTAACATTCTAGTTCACTGAATAATAGATCATAATGATTATTATGCTTATAATTGTTGTTGTGTTTCACCTGTGTCCTTCTCCCAGTCATCACATAATTTATAGTCTGTGATTGTTTGTTTCTTGGTTGTCTCAATATTTTTCATTGAATATCTTGATTGTTCATATCTAAATCTTAAAGAATAGTTTATAGCTTTGTGACCAAAATTAGAGCAGAAAAAACAATAACCATAGAAAAAATATTTGTACCTTGAAAAAATCTGTCTTCTTTGAGGAGGTCGATTTCTTTCATGCCGATAATCTTTCTAATCTACAAATTCGGTTGTGGTGCTTTTTCTTTCATTTCTTCTTGGTGGTTGATTTTCTTTCTTTGTTTCTGTAGAGTGATTGTTGTCAATGTTTGAGGATTTGACAAACTTGATAGGTTCTGTATTACTTGGATGATCACTACTTGATCCTTCTTCATATCCCAATCCAGCTTTCAATTTTGAATTTCTTTGCTGATTTAGAATGGAGGTTAATCCTTTTGACGCTTTAATACTTGGCAGATTTTGATGATACAATCCCTTAAACTTCTCCATTTCGTTTCTTGTTTTTACTATCTCTTCTTCTAAGCCTTCACAACTGTCTTTCTTCTCTGACAACTGTTGTTTTAGTATGTCTTCTATTTTCTTTGCCTCTTCTAATTTCACTTTCAGCAGGGCAAAGTCTTCATCAGGTTGTTTACTGTCTTTCTCAAACTGTATCAGCAATTGTTTTTGCTTTCTGTTCTTAATTCTAAGTCTGTCAATTTCTTCCAGTGCACTGATCAGTTCTCCTTCCATATCAACCACAGCTTCTTCATCATTATCATCACTGCCTATGCTTTTATTATCATAATCCTCTTTGACCATAAGCATGAATTCATTTGCCTTATCTTCATAGGAAGAGTCATTATCAGTGTCTTCTGAGGAATTGTCATTATTTGCAACCAAACTTTTCTTCTTATTATATTTCTTATATTTGTGCTTCTTTTCATCATCAGAGTTCTGGTCCTTTTTCTAATGGGGACACTTAGATGCAAAATGACCTATCTTACTAAAGTTAAAGCATTTGAAAGGTAACTTCCCTTGATATTTTCCTGATCCTTTCTTTAACCTTCTCACAAATTTTGCCTCAATATCATCTAATTATGAATTAGTATTCTTGTCTGCTTTAAAAGATGCTTCTCTAGTATTGGATTTATATTTTTTAATTCTCATTTCATATGCAGTTAGAGTTCCTAGGAGTTGATCAATGGACAGAGTTTTAAGATCACTTAGTTCTTCTATTGCAGAGACTTTTGAATTAAATTTATCAAGCAGAGATATTAAAATCTTCTGAACTAAAAATGGTTCTTCAATCTTCTCACCAAGACCCTTCATGGCATTTACAAGTTCTTCAACTCTTAAAAAATACTTTCTAATTGTTTCATCTTCATTCATCTTTAGTTGTTCAAATTTCAATTTGTATGTTTGAAGTTTGGCATTCTTTACTTTCTCATTTCCTTCATAACTGCTAATAAGTTTATCCCACATTACTTTGGCAGTTTCAAGATGCATCACCTTTACAAACTCAGCTTCAGCAAGTCCATTCAAGATAGCATTCATTCCCTTAGCATTAAAACTAAAATCTAACTTATCATCCTTGGAGGCTAGCACAATAGGCTTTGTATATCCAGTCTCTACTACATCCCAAACATCAGCACCCAAAGCCATTAAGTATGTTCTCATTCTAATCTTCCTGAAGGTAAAATTTGTTCCATCAAATAGAGGGGGCTTAGAGGCTGAAGTCCCTTCATGACTTGTCATGTTTAAGCTTACAGATCTACCTTTGAATAAAAGGAACCCACTCTGATACCAATTGTTGAAATTACTAAGACAAATGAGAGGGGGGAGTGAATCAATTGTTACTGTGCTTAAACAATAATAAATCTATTAAACCATTCTTAAATTTTCTTCAAGTGACCATCCATATTATACAACATATAGATGATACAAATAATGAGCATCAGCCACACATAAGATATACACAGAGATAGATTTTCATGAGGAAACCCATAAAGGGAGAAAACCTCTTCTTCTTCGAAATGATAGGTAGTCTTTTAAGTTTTGTACATCATCTTTAATTGAGCACCAACTCAATGTGAGGCTACTACCTCTGTTTTACAAGCTCCAACTTGTTTGAGAGCACCAACTCTCTGGTTTCTCTAGCACCCACTAGAAGGAAGCACAAACTCCCTTAATGTTCCAGAACCAATTGGATGGAAGCATCAACTTCCAGTTACATAGGCTCCAACTTGTATAATAGAGAACACTTGTTCTCCCTTGCACCACCCTGCCACCCTGGTTTCTCTGGTTGTAACCAGATGGAAGCTACAACTTCCTATGTTCAAGCTCCCACTAGAACCTCTGAGTACAACAGTCCTCCCTAGCACCTCCCAACCACCCTGAAATATAAATGAATGATTAAACAACCAACTACACAGATAAATTGATTCTTACCACTTCTTCTCTGTTCTGTAAATCTGGTATTCTTCTAACGGTTCTGCAATTATTCCCTTCCTTTGTCTGTTCTGCAATTCTTCTCTTCTTCAACTTGTTCTACCATTTTTCTCTACTTCAATTCTATTCCTCATCTGTTACTCTTCTCTGAGTTTTATCTCACACTGCACATATTTTCAGTCTCACACTGTGCATATTTTCAGTCTCACACTACACATATTTTCAGTCTCACACTTCGCATCCTGTGATTTTCCCTTTCTTATAGTTTAATTCATTTTTTGTCCAGAACCACCAACCATGCACATTCTATATATTTTTCTTTTATGCACCACACCCACAACAGTTACACTTCGAATCTTCTGAGGCAAAAGAAAAAACCGTCTAAGCAACTGAAACGCCAACCGATCAGGAATCATGAATCAGTTTTGCTAACTGATTTGTAACTGATGAATTAACTGTGAGATAGAATAGTAGCCCTCCAATCATATTCACATTTATCTGCACCATTGGATGAACTGTATTAATCTTTCCTTTAAATCAAGTTTCAGCATTTCGGCATTCTTGTGGCCAAGTGTCTCGACACTTCATGTCGCGATTTCTGAAACTCCGATACAGAGCTTTCTGTGCTAGCTCCTTCCTCTATATGACCATGGCCATGAAAAAGCACTTATGCATAAAGTGATTTTTGCAAATTCGCATTTCGTGAATCTGGAGATGAGGCATCTCGACTCTCCAAGTCGCGATCCCCAAAACCCTGAAATGGAGCTTATCTGAACTGACTCCTTCCCTTCTCGTGACCACCAGAGATGACCATAGGCTGTGCCAAAAAGCACTTCATATTTCACGAGTTTATAAACTTCATCGAGTCTAATCGACGATTGAGATCTCCATAGATCCAACGGTCCAGATCTTATCGCGATCTCGCATCTCGCGAGTTTCCACACCATGCTTCGTTGACTCCAAGTCAGCGACTTGTCCTATGATTAGACGGTCCAGATATGATCTTAATTCAATGGCTTGGATCATATCACGATTTTAGCGTTCTTGTGGTTATGTTTCTTGCCTCTCCAAGTCATGATTCGTGAAACTCCGAAAAGGAGTCGGATCAACGGTCCAGATCGCATCTTGATCTGACGACTACGATTAAATTGCAATTTTTCATATCGCGATTTCGGTGGTTATGTTTCTTGCCTCTCCAAGTCATGATTCATGAAACTTTGAAATGGCATGGGATCAACAGTCCACGATCTTGATGAATCTACGGTCCAGATCTTATCGTGAATTCACATCTCGCGATTCCTTCGATGGAGGTTCTTGTCACTCCAAGTCACGATAGGCGAAACTTTGAAATGGAGCTTAGATCAATGGTCCACATCTTTTGGTGTATTGACAGTCAATATATTTTCATGATTTCGCAAGTCTTCATTATGTCTGCATTGGGATTTTGAGATTTCGCGAACTCGCTTCACCTTGCACTTTTAAAGATCGTGCAGATTCTCCTAGATCCTACGATGATCGATCCTCGCACTCGGATCTAATGCCCAAGATTTATCCTCCATATCTACATGCTCTTCTTGTCTACATTGATATCTGACAGTCATTGGGAATTCTAAATTGTTGATCCAACTATCATTGTTGTTGCTGATCATGCTGATCTTTTCCAACAATCCTCTGCACTATCTCTTTTGAGCTTATCCAAATCTTCTCTGCAACGTCTTCTCATAATACCCATCTATTACATATTGTCTGTACTCAAGCCATCTTCATTGATGTACTTTCCATCAATGACAAGCATTCGATGTCTGTTAAATATTTGCCAACAATTTGGTGTAGAAGTGCCCTTTTTGGGTGACATGTTGGCCAAGTATCACTTTTGAACCTCGATTTTGGGGTGGTTCTGCTAAACAATCTTTCTTCTGTTGTATCTCCCAAGTTTTGGCCCTTCTAGGTATGAAACTTTCTTTTATGTAGTTCTCTAATATTTCTTCTCTGCAATTCCACAGGTCTGATCAAAATTGTATGTGCCAAGTGTAATTTATGATAACTTCCTTGCAACTTGTTTATTTTTTGCCTTTCCAGGATATCTCACTTGTATAGCATTCCCCGCAAAAAATAATGGATATAAAATTTTTAAACCTGTACCAAAAATACTACAAACTGTCCACTATCCAATGAAACTAGTCTCACTCAATTTGGATACTCTAGAAAGAAGTTATGATTGTTTTACCTGGAACACCTTCTTAAGACTAGGAAATAGGACTAGTCAGATACCCTATCTTCCACATGGTGTATCTACAAATGTAAGATGACCCAGAAGCTGAAATTTTTACCAAATATACCTTACTAATTTCTATGAATATCCCCTAGATTTCAGGGTCTGAAACATTACAGAAACAATTTTATAGCAAAAATTCCACAATGACTCGGTTCAGGATGATTCCAAAACCCTATCTTGCAAATTATGTATCGCAGAAAGTATAAGGCCTCAGGAGCTAAAATTTTAACCCAACGTACCTTGATTCATCTACTAAATATCCTCCAAGCCATTTCTTCTGAAACATTATAGAAAATAATTTATAATGAAAATTCCAAGGTGTCTCAGATGTAGCAATGAAACCTCAAGACCTTGAGCTCTGATACCATATGTTAAGAACCAAATATGAATATAGCATAGAAAAACCTCAGAATAAGTACTCAATGCCTTGAAAAATAGACAATTTTAGATAATAAGCCTCTTCGAGGGGGAAACCTCCTTTTACCCCACACAAATGTTCAAGTACAAGATGATTCCAAATGAAAATGTCTCTTTGGTATATATAGGAGACTAGGAGGTATAATTACAACTAATGGAATAAAGCCGACATAAATAAAATAACATTACTAATGTAATATTCCCCAATTAAGGGGTAGTGAGCCAATATTAGAGCTTAACAATCTTTCAATAATGTTCGAGTTTGACGTAAACCCCCTTCCCTCCAAAGGGTTGATCGACCTCACGGTCTTGGATCATTTGAATGACTGAGTCGAAGAGACTCCTTGGGTATCTACGAGCACCCAAAATTACTCTACCCACACACACAGGTTTCTTCCACAAGTGACCACGACTATGACTATGGGTTTACCTCTTCACGATTCAGACTTTGGGGATATCTCGAATCCTTCCCTCAATTCTTCCTGAAACACCCTTCTCCTAGGTTCTGAACTTCCACCACGCATCTCCTTAGATCCGTGGGCCCCACTAAGGTTCGGACTTCATGAAAATTCGGGCCTTCTGCCCACAATCTATGACCTTTTAGTTCCCAAACTCCTTAATCCATTGCCACATGCTCTTCTGCGATCAATGGTCAATATTGAATCGTGACTTCAGACATCATGACTCCGCTTCCGCCAAGTTTCCAAACTTGCCAAACTCCAAAGCACCAAAACACTCCACAATTGTCTTCCTCATAGATTTACCAGATATAACAGTCTGGAATCATTCGCCTTCCTCCAAGAACGAATCTCTCATTCACTGACATTCAGTGAAGACTTTAGGGACTTATCTCTTTGAATAATTCTTCCACTCTCCCTCCTGATATTTCCTTCTTCAATTTCCCTTGTTCCTCTAAACAATCTCTTCAACACTTAGTCAATATTTCGATCTGTGCATGCCTTGCCACAAATTCCTCCACACTCAACTTCTCCTTGTGGGTGGCTTCGCACTCCCAGCGACTGTTCCCCAACAGCTTATGTCTTCCATGACTAAAATCACGCTATCCTTCTTGAGATTTCGAGTCTGAAAACTCGATCATGCACTTCTTGCGGATGTCAATGCACTCCTTTCATACATATGAGTTTCACTATCTCTTCTGAGATTTCGAGTCGAAACAAACTCGGTCACACACTCCTTGTAGACACCATGCACACCTTGCACTCGCTTAGTGAAAATATACGATTGAAACTTATCTACTCCTCAAAATGACTCATACATTTAGCAAAGCAAATGTATTCATAGATTAGGGAACAGAAATAACAGAGTATTAAAAAATAACATAAACTCTACCATTCACTCAGATAGACACATAATCAACACACATTTGGGACAATATATCTCTTTTATATTCATCCAACTAAAAATTATATACCTACATATATTATTATTCATTATTCCTTAACCTATACAAGATAGATTCAACTACTGCTCAGTTTTCCTCTATCCGCAGCAACAATGATCATCAACAACCTCTACTGGGTAATATTACAAAGCTTTATACAAAGAGGTGCTCTTTGTGCCTTCCCTCTAACTACTCTATGCTATCTTAATGGAATTGAATGCTATCAAATACATAACACTTATTACAATAAATATCGAGTTAGACAGATAAGAGCGCAAGCTCCAAATCTGTACTATGATCCTTCACATTAAATAAAAATACATTCCCCATCGATCTTATGTGATGGCTCAGCCTCCAGTCATTAGAGACATTCATAGCTCAAAAAATTTGTCAAATATTACATTAATACATTGATCTTTTGAAATTCAAAATGTTTCAAAATATGTGCTAGTGTGCCCATCTATCGTCCACGCTTGTGCCTTGTTGGCGATTCTCTTGCATCATCCTCCCTTAGATGAAAAATTCATGGACTCATGTCCATGAGATCTTGCACCTATTTTCCATGCTTGTGGATCTCTTCTTCACCAACCCAACTAGCATACTCTATTGTTCATCCTTTCCACTTTACCAAGTATTCAAAATATGTCTTCCTTTTGGTCTTCTTACCAATACGTCAATCTATGATATTTTCCATATGTGGCTTCACTGTTATAGGCATATGTTTCTCCCACTGGATGCTCCCTTGATCTTCGGGTCTTTCAGCTCCATCCTCCCTATAAGGATATAGGTCTGCAATGTTGAATATGAGTGATATACCTACATCTTATGGCAATTCTAATTCATGGTCATTCTCGCCAAACCTACTCAGGATTTTACACGGCCCTATCTTTTGCAACTTTAGCTTATTGTATATTCCCCTCGGGAATATTTCTTTCCTTAAATGTGATATAAATTGATCTCCAACTTCAAATTCAAGATTTCTCTTGTATTGATCTACTCTGTGCTTTTATTCATTATTGCTCTTATTCAATTGTTCCTTGACCTGATTGTGAAGTTCCTGCATCTCTGCAGTGAAATCTTCGGCTCCCGCACTTCTAAACTCACTTTGCTTCAGATATCTTAACTCTGACATCCTCTCAGATTCATCCCATATACTATTTGAAATGGACTCTTCCCAGTGCTCCTGTTCACAAAGTCATTATATGCAAACTAGGCTTGTGCTAGAATCTGATCCCACTGACTATGGTGTTCAGTGACCAAACTCCTTAGCAAATATTCTAGGCTCCTATTCACCACTTCAGTCTATCCATCCATTTGTGGATGATATGCAGAACTAAAATATAGCTTTGTCCCCAACTTTTTCCACAATGTCCTCCAGAAATGACCAACAAATTTGGTATCCCTGTTCGAAACTATACTCCTCGGCAACCCATGGAGTCTCACAACTTCTTTGAAAAACAAATTTGCAACATGCGATGCATCACTTCTCTTATGACATGGGACAAAGTGTGCCATCTTCGAAAATCTTTCCACCACTACAAATATAGAATCACTTCCTCTTTGTGTTCTTGGCAATCCCAACACAAAATCCATGCTTATTGCACCCCAAGGCCTCTCTGGAATAATCAATGGATGATACAACCCAGTGTTCTTCTTCTTCCCCTTGGCATACTGAAAAATCTTACAGTTGCTCACAAATTTATTCACCTCCACTCTCATACCTGGCCAATAATATGAACTGACTAATTGACCAAATGTTTTTTCATGGACGAAGTGTTCGGCTATACCTCCGCTATTATTTTTCTTTAGCAAATTCTCCCTCATCAAGCATCTTGGTATGCACAAGTGGCATCCTTTGAACAACAACCCATCCTAAATCAAATATTCGTCCCATTGGCTTCTGTCCCTGAACACAGGATTCACACATGCTTCATATGCTTCTCCAAAGTCTAGATCAATGTGGTACATTTCCTTAAGGTGATCGAACCCCAAGGTCTTGACTTGAAATTCTTGCAGAATCATAATTCTCCTACTCAATGCATCAACAACCTTTTTAGCATTTCCAAAAATATGTTTAATGAAAAAAGTGAAATTTTTCATAAACTCTATCCAGTTAGCATGTCTCTSGTTTAACCTTTCCTGTCTGGTTATGAATTGTGAGGCGTGATTATCGATATACAAAAAAAACTCCTTCGATATGAGATAATGTCTCCATTTCTTCAAGGCTTGAATTATGGCATAGAACTCATTGTCATATGTGGAGTACTTCCCTTTAGCTTCATTCAACTTCTCGCTGAAATATGCAATAGCTATGTTGTCTTGGCTTAAGACTGCTCCAATTGCAACTCCACTCGCATCGCATCTTACCTGAAATGTATTTCCAAAATCCGTCAAAACTAGAATCAATTGTTTAGTTATCTTCTCCTTCAATATGTTGAAGCTCCTCTTAGCCTCCTATGTCCACTTGAAACACTTGTGTCTCTTCTTCACTATATCCATCAATTGAGCACTAATCCCACTAACATTTCTGATGAAATTCCGATAGAAACTTTCTAACCCATGGAAGCTTCTTACCTCAAATATATTCTTTAGTGATGACCATTCTCTGATTACCCTCACCTTTTCGAGATCCATCTTCAACTCATTTTAAGAAATGAAAAACTCCAAGTAAATGAGTTCTGACTTCATGAAAGAGGAATTTTTCAGATTAATCAACATCTTTCCTTGCTGCAATCTCCTCATCACCAATGTCAAATGTCTCAAATGTTCCTCCTTAGTCTTGCTAAATACCAATATATCATCCAGATATACAATCATGAACTTACCAATGAAATCCTTTAACACTTCATTCATCAGTCTCATAAAAGTACTCGGGGCATTTGTTAAGCCAAACAACATAACAATCCATTCATACAACCCCTCATTCATCTTGAATGTTTTTTTCCACTCATCACCTTCTCTCATCCTGATCTGGTGATATCCACTTTTCAAATCTATTTTTGAAAAATAGTGGGCTCCACTTAGGCTATCCATCAAGTCATCCATCCTTGGAAATGGAAATTTGTATCTGATGGTAATCTTGTTTATGGCTCTCGAGTCCGTACACATTCTCCACCCTCCATATTTATTTGGTCTTAATACAGTAGGTATTACACATGGACTCAAGGTTTCTCTGACCAATCCTTTGTCTAACAGATCATGAACTTGTCTCTTCGCTTCCTCATTCTCTTGAGGTGTCAACCTATATGCTTATTTATTTGGCATGCTTTCTCCTGGTATCAAGTCAATGTGATGACTAATGCTTCTGATAGGTGGCAATGAGTTTGGAAACTCATCCATTACAATATCAGCAAAATTCTCTAACATCTCCTTAACTTCCTTAGGAAAATATTCTAGTGAAGTACTAGTAAGGATAACTCCCAGTTTCCTCATTATAGGAAACTTCATCTCTTGCCCCTTTTTTACTTCATTCAAGAGTTCCTTCCCACTCATGAGAAGTATGCTCGTGTTGGCTTCCTCTTTCACCTTATTTTCCTCAATTGGCAACAACATGTGTGCTCTACCATTCTTCTCTAAGGTGTATGTATTTCTTCTCCTATCATGAATAACACTTTTTTCATACTGCCAGGGTCTCCCCAACAAAACATGACAGACATCCATAGGAATCACATCACATAGAAAGTCATCCCTATATCCTCCTATTTTGAAATTAACCAAGCATTATTGAGTGACTGTTACCTGATGAACTTTCTGCAACCATGAGACCTTATACGGAGTCGGATTTGCAGTAGTCTCCAGCTCTAGCTTCTCCACCATCTCCGTGGATACTAAGTTTTCAGTGCTCCCACTGTCAATTATTACCTTGCAAACTCTATCCTTCATTTTTCAAGATGTCCTGAACAAATTGTTCCTTTGTATTGGTTTTTTAGTCTTTGTCTCTTGCTTGAAAAGAACCTTCTTCATCATCAAGGATATTCCATCCTCTGCACCTTCTGCCTCAGCATATCACTTATGTGCTTCTGAGATGTGAGATTCACCTCCGTTCTTTCTCTCGGGAAAATCCAAAGACATATGTCATGTCTTTCCATAGGCACAACATCTCACTTCTCCTCCTCTGCCTCTTCCTCTTCCTCTGGGAAAATAACTTCTACCACCACCCTGCCTTTCTATGGAACTTCCTCCTCTCTCAGAGTGACTATATGGCTTCTCTGCCTTGTCCTTAGGTTTTGGTTCTTTCTCTTGGGAAACTCCCTTGCCTCTGTTCAAACTTAGACCTATGTTCTGTTGACTCTTCTTCCTAGCCAACTTCTCTTCTTCCTTAAACACCATTTGATATGCATCCTCTATTGTCGTAATTGTTTCCATATTGATTTCATCCTGGATATCATATCTTAGGCCATTAATGTATCTAGAAACTTTCTCTTTGTCCAGCTCTAATGTTCAACTTACAAAACTCTTATGTGTACTCTTTCACAATTAATCCTCTATGTCTCAGGTTCTGCATCCTCCTAAACGGACTTATATGGTAATCCTTGGGTATGAATTTCACCTTCAACTTGGCTACCATTCGATCCCAACTCTTGATATTTTGTTTTCCTTTGCTCCTCCTATCGGCCTGCAGTTCATCCCACCACAACAGTACATGTCCATTCAACCTAGTGACAACATGCCTTACCTTTTTCTCCTCTTTGAAATCCTCATAGTTGAAATACTTTCCCATCACTCATATCCAGTCAACCAATTCTTCTATGTCTAAATTTCTTTCATACATAGGGATGTAAATCTTCGCTCTGGCACCCAATTTGACAACCACTTTCAGCAAGCATTCTTTCATTGCATCCCTAGCTACAACTTCTTCAACTTCTACTTCTCCATTTTCTGCCTCGCTGACATCTCCATCATCAGGAGCTCTCCATTTTGTTTTTTCCATGGCATCTAGCCTCGCACGTAATTATCTCATTTCCCTTTCCATAACTCTATTGGCTACAGGTGGATATTCATGTCTTCTAGGTGACATTGTGTTGACGCTCCTAATTCCTCTCATCAATATCAGTTTACTCATATTCCTACATAATTCAATTCTTTACTTTCTCCGATACCACTCCGACGCAAACCCCCTTCCCTCCAAAGGGTTGCTCGACCTCCCAGTCTTGGGTCGTTTTAATTACTGAGTCGAAGCGACTCCTTATGTCTCTACGAGCACCCGAAATTACTCTACCCACACACATAGGTTTCTTCCGCAAATGACCATGGCTATGACCGTGGGTTTACCTCTTCACGGTTCGGACTTCGGGGATATCCTGAATCCTTCCCTCAATTCTTCCCGAAACTCCATTCTCCTAGGTTTCGAATTTTCGCCACGTATCTCCTCAGATCCATTAGCCCCACTAGGGTTTGGACTTCGCGAAACTCCATGTCTTCCACCCACAATCTCTGACTTCTCAAACTCCTTAATCTATTGCCACATTCTCTTATGTGATCAGCGGTCAAGATTGAATTGTGACTTCGGACTTCACGACTCCGCTTCCAACAAGTTTCCAAAATTGCCAAACTCCGAAGCATCGAAAAAAAATCACAGTTGTCTTCCTCGTACCTTTACCAGATCTAATGGTATTGAATAATTCGCCTTCCTCCGAGAATGAATCTCTCATTCACTAACCCCCAGTGAAGACTTTAGGGACTTCTCTCTTTGAAGAATTTCGTTGCTCTCCCTCCTGAGCTTTCCTTCTTTGATTTACCTTGTTCCTATGAACAATCTCTTCGACACTTAGTTGAGATTTTGATCTGTGCACGCCTTGCAACAAATTTCCTCCACACTTAACTTCTCCTTGTGGGTGGCTTCACACTCCCGACGACTATTCCCCAATGACTTATGTCTCCCGTGATTGAAATCATGCTATCCTTCCTGAGATTTCAAGTCTAAAAACTTGATCATGCACTCCTTGCGGACGTCAATGCACTTCTTGCATAGATATGAGTTTCACTATCTCTTCTGAGCTTTTGAGTCAAAACATACTCAATCATGCACTCCTTGTGGACACCTTGCACTCGCTTAGTGAAAAGACACAATTGAAACTTATCTACTCCTCACAATGACTCATACATTCACAAAGCAAATGTAGTCATATATTTAAGAACATAAATAATAGAGTATTGAAAAATAACAGAAACTCTACCATTCATTCAGATAGACACATAATCAACACACATTTGGGACAATATATCTCTGTTATATTCATCCAACTGAAACTTGTATACCTACATATATTGTTCTCCACTACTCCTTAACCTATACAAGATAGATTCAACTATTGCTCGGTTCTCCTCTATCTACAACAACAATGATCATCAACAACCTCTATTGGGTATATTACAAAGCTTTATACAAAGAGGTTCTCTTCGAGCCTTCCCTCCAACTACTCTATGTTATCTTAATGGAATTGAATGCTATCAACTACTTAACACTTATTACAATAAATATTGAGTCAGACAGATGAGAGTGAAAGCTCCAAATCTGTATTGTGATCATTCACATTAAAGAAAAATACATTCCCCATAGATCTTATGTGATGGCTCAGCCTCCGATCATTAAAGACATGCATAGTTGAAAACGTTTTTCATATATTACATTAATACATTGATCTTTTGAAATTCAAAATGTTTCAAAATATGTGCTAGTGCGCCAATTGTCTTCCATGCTTGTGCCTTGCTAGCTATGCTCTTGCATCATATTTTATGTAACTATGACTATATCCATAATCAATTAAAATTTCTATGGGTTGGTTATCAATGTTACCTTCCACTTCAATCATGGGGGATTGATATTATTTTTTCTTGTTGTCCAAGGATGCATAAATCCTTGGCATGCTTCCTCCCATGTCTTCCACTATTTCATCCTCCTGAATGTTTTGGACAGTCCTCATTCTTTCTCCTTTGTGAAGGAAATCCCTAAATCCATATATAAGTGATTTCTCTCACATCCACAACATTGTACATTCTATTGCCTTGTCCTTTTCCCAAATGAATCTGCATTCTTGTGCTTATTTTGGGCTGATTGACCTTGTTTATTTTCTTGGGATTTCTTCTTGAAAAATGGTGGCTTAAAAAATTTCTACCTTTGTTCCTTTTTACCCTTCATCTTGTCATTCCAATAATTTTGGAAAATTGGCCTTCCTCTACTTTGCTCATAAATATTTTTTCTCTCCTTATGGATTCCTCCAAAGTCTTGGGGTTATCATATTGTATATTGACACTACACAAGGATGGTAACCCACTGAGAAACCTTTGGATTTTGATATTTTAATCCTTTATGAAGTCCACATACTTCAGAAATTGAAATAACCTCTTCTAATAGTCATCCATTGTCATGGTTTTGAATGTGAGTTCAAAGAACTCTTTCATATTTCTTTCATAATATTATTCAGACAAATATTTATCTTGGAAATCTCCTTTGAAATACCTCCATGATGTCCTCTTTTCATCAAGGTGCTTGGCTTGATTAAGTTGATCCCACCACAAGGTTTCATTTCCTTGCAAGTGGTAGGTTGCAATTTTATCGTCTACCCTTGATGGGTATTCATGTAGATCTAGAAGTATTTCTTCATTTCCAAAAGTTAGGCCTCAACCTCTTCCCCTTTCCTATTCTCACCATTGAAAGTTGGTGGCTTAAGTTTTTTTAATTTACCTTGCAATATGTCTACCTCAATCCTTCTCCTCTTCCTCCGGAGAAGAAACACACTTGGGCTACTCCCTACCCCTAAACTTTCATGAGTTCATCTATTGGATTTCCTTAGAGAATGATGACTCCTTCTCATGCTTCTTAACTTCCTATCATTCCCATGATCATCCCTTTTTCTTTTGGATCTAGATGTTGTCACTTGTCTAGCACTAGTCGTTTACTTTGGGTCGGGGTATTTTTTAACTTGCTTATGAAAAATATTCAGGCTCTGAAGTATCTCTTACTAAGCCTTCATAATCCTTTCATTAACTTCCCTATAGCTCTGGACTTCTCCATGTAGGCTTCTCATAGTTGCAGGATCATGCCTGCCTCTTCTTCCATTTGACTATGTCTCATCATTTCCCATGCTAACATGCAGACCTCGGATCTCTTCCTCATCGATATAATATCCTTGGGAATATTCCATAACTCCAGTCCTCATATAAGAACCAAATTTGTTTTCATATACCTCTAATTCTGCGAGAAATGTGCATGTAATAATTATTGTTAGAACATGCACAACATAAAACACTTCATCAATTAGAATACATCTTATTCTTCATCATAAGTTATGAAGAAAATAATGCACCAATTAAAAATTGGTTTCCTTAGATGCATTTCTCTCTAAAACAACTCTCCGACGGTTGTGCTCGTGCCTCATTCTAAGTTCTGAGTGAAAAGTTACAACATTTACAAGATGTAGTTTTTTCCTCACTTACTACTACGGAATTTACTTTATTACTTTATGAGAAATTTTAGTTCCTAATTCAAAAAAATTGGTGGATATATATCTTCTCCTCCTCAATACCTTTCCAACGACTATTCATTTTCTCAAATATGAGCTCTGAGCTAAAAGTTATGGTATGTTGGATTACTAAGAGGGGGAGTGAATCAATAATAGAGCAATGTAATCCTTTTAACCAAGGTATGTAAGTGTTATTTATATTTATGATAAATATAACATTATCATCCAATAAGTGCAGAGTAAATAAACCATAAACAATGAACAATCACACATATGCACAGTACACCAGTATTTTTACGTGGAAACCCAATGCGGGAGAAAACCGTGGAATGTTTTTTCTTATGTGTCTTTAAGAATTACCTTCATTGTAAGAACCAACTTCCTTTGTTCTCTAGCTATAAATGGAAGGAGGCTCTGACCCCCTATATTTTTAGGCTACAACCTGAGGGAAGCTCCAACTCCCCAACTCTTTGGCTATAACCCTCTATTTTCTCTGGATACAACCAGAAGGTGGCTATCACCACCTATCCTTGACCTGTCCTGCCACCCTGAAATATAAATGAAATGATGAAACCACTACCACACTGTCACTATGAGATATACCACTATAAACTTGTACCAATCTATGCCAACAACCTGTAACCAACATGTTCCACTAACATGTAACCAACATATACATGTACTATGCATGTACCAACAAAACCCAACAGGTACGTGACCTTTTTGTGTTGAAGCACGTGTATGTATGCGTCCTTTCTCTATTGTATCTTGTGTATGTACGCAATCTTTCTATACTACAGCCTACATACATCCTATGAAAACTAGGGTTTTCTCTTTCTTGAAAAAATATGACCCTTTGTTGCCTCTGTCACATCAATCTTGCAACATGTCAATGTGTCCAGACTGTAGTTGTGCCCTATGCATACATCCTCAGACAAATCCCTTAACCAAGTGCATCTATATCTCTATAGTCATGTGCCATCCAAGTGTGTACAATCATGAACACATATAATAACCTTCACATGGACTAGATAACAAACCCTAACTAATATACAACCTCTCAATACATCAACCACTTCACAAATACAAGCTCTTCGACCATATACCACAAAATTCCTTAACCATATGCCAAGAAATACAAGATATGCCTCAACATTAACAAGATGTACCAATGATAATATATACTAGCATTGTATTTATGTAGATCTGACTTATAAAGTAAGTCCCATATAGCCAATATCCTCTCTAGGGAAAATCCTCAAACCCCCATAACCATTTCTCATGTAGACAAAATAATCCAACAACTTATAGGAATAAGACATACCTTTTGAACTTTTAGGCAGACATGTTATACATGATCATTGTAGACCTTCCTGGGGAGCTTGTTTTCAGACTCTAGAGACTTGGAATCTTCATATTCTCAATTTTTTGTGGCTTTTCTCACATGTAGGCACCCTATTATACTGAAATCTCGTGTACATATGCACCCTTCTACAATCCGTGTACACCTAAAAAACTAGGGTTTTTCAGTATTTTCTGTAATTCTGAAACTTTCGTCATCAATGCTTCGTGCTACCTCAGACTTACGCAACTTCAGATGTATTAATGAGTACCTACAATAAACCTTACACAATCATAGATACTCAATGTGCTCAATAGGATGCTAATAGGAGAGCCTTTCTCTCTTATTTATACCTCCATGTAGCTTCCTCAAGGGGTTGCCTTCTAACAAACTTAACCCAATTTCCTTCTTTTAGGGATAACCCACTTCTAACCCACTTTGCTACAAATAGTAAATTCTCTACTTCTAGTTGCAACTAAATTATTTTTAATTATTATTTTTAATTATTTTCTAATTGCAACAACTTAACCCATGATTAACTCCTAGTTTCACCCACTTGACTAGTCAACTTTTTCTAGGAGCTTCTAGAATAATTTGACATCTTTAACCTTCTATATAACTCGTGAGGGTTCTCCAACTTCACAAGGCCATAACTCTCTAACCGTGAGGAGTTATGTGATGTTCCACATATCACCGGAAATGGCATAACATGTATTATCCATCTATAATAGTTTTACCTACAGATAAATTAATATTCATACAATTATAAATCAATAAAAATGAAGTCCCTTAACCATACTATTGGGGATACCAAAATTTTCTACCAAACTTGCTTCAAGGGTTGGCATCAATGAAAACCAACCCAATTAATCAACAATCTCCCCTTTTTGCATTCATGGAAACACTCTGATGTAACATTGAATTCATATCACTCATGCTCCCCCTGTGACCATCGCTTCTCTTGGAAACATTCCTTTGTGATCTCTCTCCAAGTATCTAACTTTGTATCCTACATCTGATGAATCTTTCCCCCTTTGACAACAATGGAAAAGGTAAATTGTCATCTGGGGCTGGTCCCCCTAATTGAACTATCCTTGGGGATGCTCCCCATGATTGAACTCTACCTGAAACTTCTCCCCCAACCAGAATTGTTCTCTTTATGGTGCTTCCTCATGTAAATCTAAGATATATAAGATAATCATTCAAAAGAATTCATTTTGGAGTAGAAATTACTCTGAGTATTTGGTGAAGATACTCAAAGGATTCCCTTGGAAGCAATTTTGTGAAGATATATGCAACATATTCTTTTGTTCCCACATATTCAACTCTGATGTTATTCTCTACAACTTTTTCTCGTAGAAAGTGATACTTGATTGGCATATGCTTCGTCTTAGAGTGCATAACTGGAGTCTTTGAGATAATGATAGCACTTGTATTATCACAATATATTGGAATGGGTTCATCATACTCAACTTTTATATATGCTAGACTTTGTTTCATCCATAGAACATGTGTACAACATGATGTTGTTGCAATATACTTTTATTTTGTTGTAGACAATGATACGGATGATCATTTCTTGCTTAGCCAAGATACCAAACACTCACCCAAGTAGAACGTTGCTCCACTAGTGCTTCATTGGTCATCAATGCAACCCCAATCTGCATATGTGTAGGAAATAAGTGATAGATCCTTTCCTTTTGGATACCATAATACAAACATGTGATTCCTAGATATCTGAAAATCATCTTCACTGCTAGAACATGTGATTCATTTGGTGTTGCTTTAAATCGTGCCACATGTCCGACTTCTTGCATTACATATGGTATGGATGTTGTCACATAAACTAAGTTGTTAATTATTGACATGTACTGCCTTTGATCTGTAGACTTTGAATCATCATGTTTACTCAACTTGCAACTTGCATAGGAGTATTAACTGGTTTTCAATCTTCCATTCTGAACCTCTTTATCATTTCTCTAATATAATTAGTTTGAGAAATAAAAATGCCTTGGTTTCTTTGACATTTCTGAAGACCCAAAAAAGTATAGTTCTCCAAGTAATGACATTTTAAATTCATTATGCATATCCTTTGCAAATTTATGGATTAACCTGTCATTGTCACTTCCAAAAATAATATCATCAACATAAACTTCAATTAATAAAATACTATCTTGAGTTACCTTGATGTATAGGTTTTTGTCTACATTTCCTTTTCTGAACCATATCTCCTATAGATATATGTCCAGTCTATAATACCATGCTCTAGATGCTTGTTTTAGACCATACAAGGCCTTCTTCAACCTGCACACATAATATTCATTATTTGACAACTGAAATCCTTCTGGTTGCTCAATGTAGTCTTCTTCTTCAAGTTCCCCATTCAGAAAGGCTTATTTCATGTCCATATGATACACTTTAATATTATTGGAGCATGCATAAGCTAGGATCAATATGATTGCTTCCAATCTGAAAATTGGGGCAAACATCTCTTCAAAGTTGATACCTTCAACATGTGTGTATCCTTTACATACCAATCTAGTTTTGTTCCTAGTAACATGTCCAACTTCATTCAATTTATTTCTAAAGATCCACTTTGTGCCAATCACATTCTTCTACCTTGGCCTTGGAACTAATTCCCAAGTGTCATTCTTATGTATTTGATCCAACTCTTCATTCATGGACTTTTTCCATAATTCATCCTTATTGGATTCTTCAAAACTGTTTGTTTCAATCGAAGATAAGAGTGCTAGGTGTGGTTGTTCTGGTGAACGAATTCTTCTTCTAGTCTCAATTCCTACATCTTTGTTCCTGATAATCCGATCTGAAGGATGATTCTTTTGTACTTGTTTTCTAGGTGTCTTTAAAGGTACGTGTACTTTCTCTTCATCTTCCCCTTATGTTGCTTCTTCTTCATAGACATGTTCCACTAACTCCTTTTCTTCTTCCTTTAATTTTTGTCCACCTGTTTCATCAATTGTTACATTGATTCTTTCCAAAACTTTGTTGAGCCTTAGATTGTAACACTTGTATGATTTCCATGTACTTGAGTAACCAACAAGTATGCATTTTTCCACGTGAGAATCAAACTTTCCCATTCTACCATCTTCTCTTTTGATCTAGCATTTGCTTCTAAAAACTCTGAAGTGATTCACATTTGTTGGGCTTCCTTTCGATAGCTCGTAGGGAGTTTTGTCATTTTTGTTTCTGGGAATTACTTTGTTTTGAATGTGAATTGTTGTATGCACTGCATGTGTCCAAAAAAAAACTGTCAACTTAGAATCCATTAACATTGTTTGAGCCATTTCCTATAGTGTCGTGTTCTTTCTTTCAACAACTCCATTTTGTTGAGGTGTCCTAGCTACGTAAAATTTCCTTTTTATTCCATGTTTTTTGTTGAAATCCATAAATTCCTTTGAAGTAAAATCCCCTCCATTGTCTGATCTCAAACATTTGATTTTTAAATCCATTTAATTTTCAACCATTTCCTTGTATACCTGGAAGTTTTCAAATGCTTATGATTTCTTCATGAGAAAACAAATTGCAATCATTCTTGTATAATCATCAACCAATAACATAAAGTATTTCTCACCTTTTAAACCCTTTTTTTCTAGTTGTTCCAACTAGATCAGTATGCATAGTTTACAATGGTCTTGTTGTGGAGTATTCCTTTGATTTAAACTTGGTCTTTGTTTTCTTTCCTTGTTGGCAATGCTTGCATAATGTGTTGGTTGGCTTTGTGATTTGGGGCATTTATCTAACTGCTTCCTTTTTCCCAACTTTGATAAGGTTATCAAAGTTTATGTGACCCATTCTTCTATGCCATAGCCAAAATTCATTTTCCTTTCCTAGATAACACTTTTCACTTCCAATTTCACTTAGTACATATATGTTGCTTGAATTTCTTGCAGTTGTTGCAATCAATTTGTTTGAACTTGTTTTTCTTATTTCTCACTTTTGTGAATCGAACGAAAGCTTGTGACCTTGGTCACACATTTTACTTACACTTAGAATATTATGTTTCATATCTTCCGCTAGTAGAACATTTTCTAAATTGGTATTCTTGTTTCCAATTCTGATTATGCCATTTCCAATGACTCTAGTTGAGTCATCGTTTCTAAAGGAGACTGATCCATCTCTTTCCTTTCTCAATGTTAGAAACATGTATTCATCACATGTCATATGCTTTAAGAAACCACTGTCAACATAACAACCATGTTTCTTGTGTTTATCTTGTAGAGTGAGTGTGCATTCTTCATTGTTATACCCATTATGATTTCTTATCCATATTCTATTTTTAGGTTCATATCTTTGACTTTTTTTATTTTGTTGTTATTCTTTTGTTATTCTCTAGGAGGGACTGTCATTCTACAATATTTTTCCATGTGTCCAAAGTTGTTTCCCTTGTAGCATTCCACTTCAGTGCTAAATGATTCAAAATTTTTGTAGCTTCTTCTCTGTGTTTCACTAGGCCTTCTTGGATAACCATTTTTTGCATGAATTTCAAAGTTGTTTTTGTTCCTGCTATTAGATTTGCAATTTATAGATTTATATCCAAAATTATTTACATGGATAACATAAACCAAAAAAGATAGTTTGATACCTGGGAGTTGAAGATATTCTGAAAGGAGTTACTCTTTTGAATCCTTCTTCTTCATGAGGCATGCTTTTTTTATGGTTTTCGTTGATTCTGAAATCTGAATCTTCTAGATGGAGGAGTTTCATTGTGATCTTTTGACGTATACCCCCACCTCAGTAGGGTCTCTTGACCTCTCAGTCTTTGGATATTCCAATTCCCGAGCTGAAATGGCTTCTTGGTCCTGCTTGAACCTTCAACAGTTAAATACCACATGTCCTTTTCTATGCTCTACCTGCATGAACATGCACTAGATGCGAGCCTCCCCTCCACGTGACCACTGGCATGACCACATACTTAACTACAAAAGGTGCATCACGTTTCACGATTTCGGGACTTTCATTGCGAGTCACCCTGACTCCTTCGATTCCTAAAATGTTGGGAACGGGCTAACGGTCCCTAGCTCCTCCCTTTAATTCTTCACTAATGTGACCTCCAGTTGTGACCTGGGGCCCAACATTCGAGCGCATCAGGATTTCACGTGTTGGGGGGGGGGGGGGGGGGGGG
>JASDQU010100031.1:122848-167886 GCA_032191745.1 Picea mariana | reverse complement strand
GTTTGTGAAGCGACCCTCTCGCCTTCTCCAAAAATATGAACCCGCGATGACTGCTATGCCATATCGACGGTCTTCATTTCCCGTGATTTGATGCTCCAGATCCTTTCTTCTCCTATCAAGATTTTGCGACTCGTGATTCCCGAAAACAACTTCCTCCACACTCTTCCAAATCCCGAAATGTTGATATTTTAGAGCGCCAAATCGATGGTGCACGCTCCTCTGGATCTGACGTCTACCCTTTCTTCTGGGCTTGCGAGTTTTGAAAGACACTCGGTCTTATCCTCTCCACATATCTACTAGATCCAACGGTCCATGAAAATTGGTGTTTCTCTCTCCAAGAATTATAGTCGTCCATTCAGGATCTCAATAGTTCCTCACCAAATAACTTGGCATCCACCCTCTCGAGCTTGATTTCTATGAGGTGACTTCGATCCTCGTCCTTCCTCTAAACTTTTTTCGAGTCTCTATCCCTCTTGAGCTTGATTCTTGTTGCAAACTCTGGGATTCTAAGGAATCCTGCATGCACTCCTTACGACTCTCATGATAATATTTGATTATCTGATATCTTCTAATTTTGCACACTCCTTGCAACAGAAGTTCTTCAACTACTCCCTTGGGTTGGGAAAAGTCTAATACTTTGACCTAGCATGTGCACGCCTTTCACGGCTCTTTTTTATACTTGCACTTTTGTTGGTATAAGAAAAACTCTATCTCACCTGATATTTTCTAAGGTAAAACTTAGAATCTTTTCAACGCACTCCTTGCGGACCTTCACTGCACTCCTTGCAGAAATTCTCAGGACGAGGAGAAATTGAAACTTATACTCTCTCTCTCCCAGATTTCATACATTCAACATGAAATCATACACATAAAGCATTGAAACAAATGCATAACAGAGCATATAAGAAAATTGTAAACATACCATTCAATAGATGCAAACAGTAACCATAACAACACCATGAAATTGGATCAAAGCATTCTTATTGTTGACACGAAGTTTAAATTTGTCTACCCTTGGGAACTAAAGCTTCATCTTTTCCTAAGTCATGGAGCTGCCCTTAGTCCAAAGGGGAATCAGAGCTTTCCATTCCTTTTCAGGTTTTGAGATTTGGTTTTTCTCGAGGTATGATCTTCAACCATCCTAATTTCCCAGTGTCGAAATCCTGAAAGTATTTAACATATTAAAAAATTAAAAAAAGGGGGGAAAGAAATAAAGGTTACCTTTTCTGTCGCTTTCCACAAAGTGCTCTTTAATCCGTAATTAACTAAGCTCCTAAACCCAATCATCATTCCCTTAATCTTTCACGATTTGGGTTTTTCTTTCTACTAAATCTCTTTTGAACTCTCAACCGTCAAAATCTCGATCCTCGTTTTTCCGAAAAGTTAAAAGGATAATTAATCATTAACCTTGATTAATTAAATCTCTAATACATGATTAGCACCTCACTAATCCCATCGCAATTTCTGGATTTGGGGTTTTCTTATGACTTATCCCCTGACAACAGGATCCCCAAAGTTTGAAAATGCGAAATAGCATTTTCTTTAACCAAGGTTTAAGATTAAGGTTAATTTTCTTCCAAAACTGGATTAGTGATAACCAAGCTGCCTTCCACATTTCGGGAATTGAGGAAGGTAGTGATTTTTGCAACTCCAGTTTTGAAATCACCGATATACGGCAGTATTAATAACAGATAAGTGAAGATATTTTTGACACAAAAACGTATCTCCAGGCATATCTTTCCATTAAAAAGCATTAACTTTTCGTCGACTCTGTCTGTACACCCGTTATAACACAAAATTAAAGGTTAATAAGGTCTTGTATTTTGAACTTCATTGTTATCCTTTACATCTGCAACAAGTCACATTTATCTGGTTTTATACATATTTTCTTTGTAAATAGGTTTCTGATCTAGTGCAGATATCATGGCACCTAAGAAGGCACCCAAGAAAAGTGAGGAAGTTGCAGAAATCTTGAGTCCAAACAGAGATGTTATATCTGATACAATACCACGTGCCATCGATTCCATAAAATCCTGGAGGCATATTTTCGAGACTCTGGATTATGAAATCAAAAATTTCCCTCATGATGCCGACAACAAACTTTGAGATATAGTGGATTCTGAGCTCCACAAAATAGCTACACAATCGTGACTTATGACATATAACGACATGATTAGTTGGGCCTTAGAATGAACTAACGTACAGACGAGAAGCATTCTGGACAGCCGAGGGGTCGTCATTGGCTCTTTCAGACCGGAACATTTACAAGTAATGTATAAATTATCCCCCAATCCCAAGTATATTTATAACAAAGATTTCGTGAGTGATTTTCAAAGGAAAGAATGTCTTCAGTCAGACCAAACATATCCTGGCATAATTAAAGACTGGTGGAGAAACGAAGAAAAATTCAGGGCTGACACCCATGGTGTTTACACCACAACTTCTTTGAATGAGTATATGGTCTATGTGGCGATGACGTTATGTAGACTTTTCGGAAAGAAAAGTCCTACCCATTTCCCTGCAGAATGGGTCCCCCTTTTGCATGAGGCAGCAGAAGGTTACAGTTTTAATTGGGATAAGATTTTATCTGATAACATAGCGAAGGAGGTCATGGAATATCAAACTGCAAGATCCAATGGTCGACCAGTAGCCTTTTATATGTCTGTGTACATCATGGATGCTATATGCTTCTCAACTCCTTTCCCTTTGATGAATTGGAGTTGGAATCTGGCTTACCCGGAACCCATTCATGAATATCATTCTAAACTTTGGGAAGAAAACACCAAGGACTCATTCTATGAAATCTGTCATTTCATGGTAATACCACTACATCATATGTTGTATGGCTATACACCTCCCCACATTTTAGAGTTGGTTATAGGAACCCTCAAGGCAGTTGTTGACTGGTTTATAGAAGAGAATTTCTCCTACATCAAAGTTTTCAGATGTTCAATCCCTCCACATGCACTCCTAAAATTCCTCCCTGACAAACTGGTGTACAGGGAGGTATCTCATCAAATAGTAACAAGTGGAATTAGGATATAACTAAAGACGGATTAAAAGAAGTCTCGGCTGGTCTTTCCCATTCAGATTAGAAAATTTTCACTTCTCAACTTGGTTCACTCCAAATTTGAAGCAGCAGTGTTGGAGGAGGTCAAATTGGTGGACCTAAAACACAGGAAGCACGACCCTTACCAGTTAGTGGGAAAACATATGACCCACTATAATATGAAGGCTTATGAACATGAGAAATCCCCTTGTGATGACATGTTCAAAGGGACTAGGACCTATGAGGAAGTCTTAGAGAGGGTATGGATATTGTCATTCAAATTGCAAGCTAGTTTTCAGACCTTCTAGAAGCATAGACGGAGCGGTCTGCCCAAAGTGTTGCAAGGAGAAGCAATTACCCTTCCTCAAGAACAAGAAGATACTCCTCTAGGTTTCGGACAAAAGGCACGAGATAAATTCAATACTAAAGAATTTCCTCAGGAGACTGAAGGGTCTTCAATAAATGAAGAGGCCTTACAGACAGAAAATCTAGAGACGGAAGCAAAGAGGAGGCCCAGGACACCTTCCAAGTTCAGTAAGTTCACTCCTCCTTCATCACCTGCTTTTGATGTCAATATACCTAAGGTCATGGGAGAGACAAGATCTACAGAACTAGGAAGCCCCATAGCTTCCTTAACCCCTTTACAGTCCGCCTTTGGGTTCCCACGGATAGGAGCCATATATGTAAGTGACCTCACCCCTATCTCCAGAGATGCGATCCCTCCTTCTGATTATTTTTTCAGAAAAAAGAGGAAGGTTGTCCTAAAACAAGAGATTTATATGAGAGAGGGGGTTATGGTGAAGAATCATAAAGCCTTGGTAGATGGCCAAAACTTGGAAGAGGAGGATTTCGCTACAGAGGTAGCAAGCTCCATGGGAGCCATGACAACAAAAAACCTTTTTACTATGGAGAACATGAGATCAAGGATAAAGAAGAGTAACCACATAATAGCTCAATTGCAAGACCAGTTAAAGAATGTTCAGAAAAACATTACAGAAGAGGTCAATAAAATCTTGGAGCAGGCCAGAGCTGTTGAAAGACAAGAAATTCAATCACTCAAATCAAGCTTGGATGAAATGAACCAGAGGATACAAGCAAGTCAAGTGCAAGTTACTCAGCAAAAGGAGCTTGTAAAGCAGCTACAAGCTAACTTAAATTTGATAGAAGGCTAATTTGTAGACTTAAAGGCTTTCCAGACCCTCTCGCTGGAATCACATACAAAGATCGAAGCTGAACAACAGGAATTGATCTCCAAAATAGAGATCATCTAGAATTACTTTCAAGAGGTAAGAAAATCCCTTCATAATATTATTTTACTGGAAAAGGAGGTTAAAGCTACAAAGAATACTTTCCAGAAAGCAGTTTCATGTTCGGGAAACGGGGAGTTGTCGAAGGATCTAAAGCTTTCCGTCACAGAACAGATAAGAGGAGACATCATGCTCAAGGCATGGGAAATGAACATAGTCGAAAACAAGAAGATAGTCAAAGAAATCAAAGACAACTGTGAGGGAATATTTGATTAGGTATCAAAAGAAATGATTTCTTTGAGCCACTGGGGAAAATAAACATTGTGAAACAACAGTTGAATTGCAAAGAAGGCTTGCAGGAGATTCAGGTGGAGATTTCACAGCTAAAGGCAATCAACGCCAACCTAATAGATAGATGGATGGTACATCCCAATTTAAAATTGCAAGTGATCAGGTTTGCAAATAAAGGTTTTGAATAACAGTTTCCAAAGATACAAAGAAAGTTTTATCTGTTTGAAACTAAAGATCTTCCAACACCACCCAGAATTTTTGTTCATTTTTTGGAGAAGTGTATTGAATGTATAGCTTCAAAAGAGGGAAAGACTTCAACTAAATAGTGAAGTATCATTTGAAAGCTTATACTTTTGAAATGATAGACCAACAAAAATTTAATCATGCAATGGTTAAGGTTGTAGTTTTGTAACTATCTTTTCCCCTAAAAAGTAGGAAATCGTTAACCATCAAGTAGTAATGATTTTGTATAGATAGGGGGGAGAAGACTAGAGAAAGGGATTTTTTCTTTCTCTAAAAGGACTCTTTTTTTTACGAAAGTAATTTTGAAGAAGCTCTGAATTAATAGAAATGCAGATTGAAGATTCCATATTTTGTCACGTCTAAGTTATGTGTTCCCCTGTCTTTTCATATTTCTTTCATATATCTAATTGATGAATGCTCAGCTACAATTTAGTGCAACCTCTACTGTGGAAAATACTATTTTTTTCATTTAAATCATCTACAGTTTTTCTTCCATATCAGTTATCAGCAGATACAAGAACTGTAAATGTTTAGATTTCAACATCATATGTTTCATTAATATTGTCTTGTTTCATAGTCTTCTGTTACAACGTGAGATTCCTTTTAAATTGATGCCTCACCTTGTTAATAGCTTTATGTTTTCCCTCATGTCATGCATGTCCCCTTTCCTTTAAATTTAACTCAGAGACAAGAAACGGCCTTTAATTTAGTCATCCTATTAATTCGTGTTTTAAAATCTTTCTCTTTACATTGTAAAATAGAGATAACGAAGCCAAAAAATGAAAACACAGAATTATATCTTCCTTACCTTTTATCCTTCATGACAGTACCAGTTTCAAGGCAACCTAACATTGAACCCGGTCTTTCGGATCAAACCAGCATCTCCCTAAATCTATTTAAAACTATCTTACAAACAGCAAATAACCGGGTTGAATTAGAACATTCATGGGCAATAATTGAGAGAGATGTCAGCATTCAAGAAAACTGGGAATTTCGACAGAGACAATTGAGGAACCAATTATAGCCCTCACATTTAATCATTTTTTTTTCTATCCTCAACTTCCTCTATCTTTTCAGATGCCTTGAGAGTATACTTTAGAGCCTTAAAGTATAAACTCAGGAACAAAACTTATATTAATTCAAGTGCTTCTGTACATGGTTTTATACAACAACAACTATCTGCTCAAATGACTTCTACAATCTTTGTTCTTCTCTGCTCTCCTAGGATCTCTTTCTCTACAGCTTCTACTCATACAATGAGAATTGATAATACAATACATATGAGGGAGATTTCTTAAGTTTTCCCTCCTACAAATATAAGCTATCTTATTGAAATTAAAGACTAAAACTACTTTAAATTTATTACATTAAATTCCTACAACCGACAAATGAGAGAAACGCTCAAGATCTTCATTACAATCCCCAAAATATTTAAGAGCAATTACATCCTTCCAACTATCACATTATTGTTTCATCTTTTAAATTTAAATTTCTTCAAAATGCACATTGGTGTATATCCATTTGTCCTCCACTTACGCTTGCTAGTGATGCTCCTGCATCATAATCCTCTGGCTGAAAAATTCATGGACTCATGTCCATGAGCTCTTGCACCATCTGTTCATGTTTCTGGATATTTTCTTCACTTTCACAACTAGCATCCTCAATTGGGTGTCCCTTCCATTTTATCAGATATTCAAAATGCGTCTTCTTTTGGGTCTTCTTGCCAACTCTTTGACCAATGATGTTTTCCATCTACAGATTTTCAACTACAGGCATCTGTTTGACCCACGAAATTCCCTTCTGATTCTCTACTTCATCTAGTTTGTAAGGATATAGATCCACTACATTGACTATAGGTGATATGCCCACATCATCTGGAAATTCTATCTCGTAAGCATTTGCCTAAAATTTTCTCAAAATCTTACACAGCCCTATCTTTTTCATCTTCATCTTATTATATGTTCCCCTTAGGAACCTCTCTTTTCTTAGGTGCACTAATACTAAATATCCCACTTCAAACTGAATCTCTCTCCTGTGTTGATCTTCTCTGCACTTGTATTCCTGGTTGGAACTCTGTAATCTCTCATTAATCTTACTATGGAGCTCCTGCATCTCTGATGCAAAATATTTTTCTCTAGCACTCCTGAACTCATTCTTCTCCAAGTCTCTCAACTCGGATACTCCCCTTGGCTACATTCCATACATTATCTGGAATGGGATTTGTCCTGTGCTTTGGTTAGGTGAGTCGTTATATGCAAATTCCGCTTGCCGGCAGAATCTGATCCCACTAACTATGATGTCCAGCTACTAAACTCCTCAATAAGTCTCCCAAAATTCGATTTACTACCTCAGTCTTTCCATCCTTCTGAGGATGATATGCTGAGCTAAAAGATAAATTTGTCCCCAGCTTCTTCCATAGCGTCCTCCAGAAATGACCAACAAATTTGGTATCTTTGTCTGAAACAATACTCTTGGGTAAACCATGAAGTCGAACAACTTCTTTGAAAAACAGATTTGCAATGTGTATTGCATCACTAGTTTTCTGACATGGAACGAAATGTGCCATTTTTTAGAATTTTACGACTAACACGAATAAGGAATCACAACCCCTTTGTGTCCTTGGTAGTACTAACACAAAATCCATTCTTACCACATCCCACAGCCTCTCTGGTATTGGAAATGGTTGATACAACCCTGTATTCTGTCTTTTCCCCTTTGCGTGTTGGCAAATTCTACATCTGTTGAAAAACTTCTTCACATCTGTCCTCATTCCTAGCCAATAGTACAAATTGTTTAGTTGCATAAATTTTTTATCATGGCTGAAGTGTCCAGCCAATCCCCCACTATATTTTTCTTTCAAAAGGTTTTCTCTCATAGAACTCTTCGGGATACACAACTGATTTCCTTTGAATAATAGTCCATCCTGAATTAAATATTCAATCCATTAACTTCTATCTCTTAGAACAGGATTCTCACATGCTTCATAAGAGTCCTTGAAATCCGAATCATCTCTGTACATTTCCTTAAGGCTATCAAAACCTAAGGTCTTCACTCATAACTCCTGCAGAATCAAACATTTCCTGCTCAATGCATGAGCAACCTTGTTAGAATTTCCAAAAATGTGTTTTATAACAAAAGTAAATTTCTGCATAAATTCAACCCATTTTGCATGTTTCTGGTTCAGTTTTTCCTATCTATTTATAAATTGTAAGGCCTAGTTGTTGCTATACAAAACAAACTCTTTTGGAACCACGTAATGCCTCCATTTTTTCAACGCTTGTATGACTGCATAAAATTATTTATCATACGTGGAATATTTCATCTTGGTCTCATTCATCTTCTCACTAAAGTATGCAAATGGTCTATTGTCCTGACTTAAGACTGTTCCAATCGCGAATCCACTTGCATCACATCTCACTTGAAATGTTTTACTAAAATCTGGCATAACCAAAAATGGTTATCCAGTTACCTTCTCCTTTAACAAATTGAAACTTTTCTCCACTTCCTCTGTCCAATGAAAAGATTTATGTCTTTTCTTGACTGTGTCCATCATTGGTGCACAAATCCCACTAAAATTCCTATTGGACTTCCTGTAAAAACTGGCTAGTCCATGGAAGCTTCTGACTTCAAAGATATTTCTTGGTGATGGTCATTCTTTGATTTCTTTTACCTTCTTCAGATCCATCTTCATCTCATTCGAAGAGATCACAAAACCCAAATAAATGAGTTTTGTCTTCATGAAAGACGACTTCTTCAGATTTATCAGAAACTTCTCTTACTGCAACTTCCTCAACACTAAATCTAAATGTCTCAGATGTTCTTCCTCAGTCTTATTGAATATCAATATATCATCAAGATACACAATTACAAACTTTCCAATGAAATATCTCAAGACTTCATTTATCAATATCATGAAAGTACTTGGCACATTCTTCAAGCCAAATGACATAACAAGCCATTCATACAGCCCTTCATTCGTCTTGAATGTTGTCTTCCATTCATCACCTTCCCTCATTCTAATCTGATGATATCCTCTTTTCAAATCAATTTAAAAAAAAAACTTTTCTCCACTCAAGAAATCCATCAAGTCATCCATCCTGAGTAAAGGAAATCTATACCTGATGGTGATTTTGTTTATATCCCTTGAGTTTGTACACATTCTCCATCCACCATATTTCTTCGGACTTAACATTGTTGTCACAGTGCATGGACTCAAGATTTCTCTAATCAAACCTTTGTCCATCAAATCCTGGACTTGCTTCGTGACCTCTTCATTTTTCTATGGCGTCAGTCTATACGCTTCTTTGTTTGGTAAACTCACTCTTGGTATAAGGTCAATGTGATGGCTTATACTTCTGATGGGAGACAATGAACAAGGTAAATCATCCACCACTATATCAGTGAAATTCTCCAGCAGTTCCTGACTCTCGTCAAGTAGATCATCTACCAAAGTAACGGTCAAGATGACTCTAGGTTTCTCACCACAGCAAACCGCATTTTTTATTCTTTCTTGGCTTCATCCATAAGTTCATTCCCACTAATGAGAAGTATAGTATTGCTTGCTTCTTCTTTCACCTTCTTGTCTTCAATTGGCAACAACATATGTTTCCTACCATGCTTCTCCAAGGTATAGGTATTTTTTCTTCTGTCATGAATAACATTTATGTCATATTGCCAAGGCCTCCCCAACAAAAGATGACAGACATCCATGGGAATTACATCACATAAAATCTCATCTCGATAACCCCCTATCTTAAATTCAACTAAACATTGTTTAGTGATAGTTACCTGATGTCCTTTTTGCAACCATGAAACCTTGTATGGGCTCGGATGTGCAGTTGTCTCCAATTCCATCTTCTCCACCATCTCTATGGATACTAGATTATCTATGCTTCCGCTGTCAAATATCACCTTGCATACCCTATCCTTGGTCTTGCAAGTAGTCCTAAATAAGTTCTTCCTCTAGACAGGATTTTCCATCTCTTTCTATGGCTTCAAGATAATTTTCCTCATCATCAAAGATCTTCTACCTTCTACATCTTTTGCCTCAACATTTCTCCTTTGCACTTCTAAAATGTGAGCTTTGTCTCCCCCATATATTTTTCTATCGGGACATTCCCAAGACTTGTGTCTGATCTTTCCACAGAAAAAACACTTTAATTCACCTCCTCTGCCTCTTCCTCTTCCTCTTGCTCAAGGAAAAGTGTTTCTATCGACACACTTCCCTCCTTGCGAGCTTCCTCTCTTTTTTGGGTGGTTATGTGGTTTCTTCTCTTCATCCCTAGGCTTTTGTACTCTGACATGGGAAACTTCTTTTCCTCCACTCTAACTTCTACCTCTGCCCCTTTGACCTTGATTTTGGGCCAATTTCACTTCTTCCTTTGAAGAAATCTAATAAGCATCTTCTACAGTCCTAATTGTCACCATGCTCATCTCATCCTAAATCTCATATCTCAGGCCATTCATATATCTGGCGACCTTTTCATCATCACTCTCATGATGACCAACTCTGATATTTAACTTGTAAAATTCCTCAGTGTATTCCTTCACTGCCATCCCTTTCTGTCTCAAATTATGCATTCTCCGGAATAGATTGATTCGATAATCCCTCGATATGAATTTGGCTTTCATCTTGGCGACCATCCTATCCCAACTTTTAATTCTTTGTTTTCCTTTGCAATGCCTATCAGCCTGCAGTTTATGCCACCACAGTGTTGCATGCCCTTTCATTCTAGTGATAGCATGCATAACCTTCTTATCTTCTTCAATATCCTCATAGTCGAAGTATTTATCTAGAGCTCTAAACCAATCTAGCAACTCTTCAACATCTAAATTACCTTCATACATCGGAATGTCCAATTTTTCTCTCGAACCTATTCTGGAAACAACTTTAAATAGACATTCCTCTGTAGCATCTTCGGCTACAACTTCTTCTTCGAATCCATCTTCGTTCTCACTTTCGGCCTCACTGATATATCCAGTATCAGGTGTTCACCTATGTGTTGTATCCATGGCATCCAATTGAGCATGAAGTTATCTCATCTCCCTTTCCACAGCTGTATCAGGTAAAGTTCTTTCTGGATGTCTCCTCAGCGGCATTATTTCAATCTATCCATGCAGAATTCAAATCACAATTGTCCTATGTCTTCTCTCTACAAAAAATAATAGTTGTATGCTCTGATACCACCTAACGCAGAACCCCACCTCAACAGGGTCTGTTGACCTCTCGGTCTTTGGATCTTCCAATTCCTGAGCCGAAATGGTTTCTTGGTCCCTACTGGAACCTTCAACACTTAAAGACCACAAGTCCTTTTCTATGCTCCGCCCACACGAACCTGCACTAGACGCAAGCCTCCCCTCCACGTGAGCACCAGTGTGACCACAGACTTAACTTCAAAACGGATGTTGCGTTTCATGATTTTGTGACTTTTGTTGCAAGTCACTGTGACTCCTCTAATTCTTGAAATGTCGAGAACGGGCTAACGATCCCTAGCTCCTCCCTTTAATTATTCACTAATGTGACCTCCATCTCTAACTTGGGGCTCAACCTTCGAGCGCGTCCGGATTTTGCATGTCGAGGTGGGGGGGATTGTGAAGTGGCCCTCTCCCCTTCTCCCAAAATACAAACCCTCGATGACCACTATGCCATATTGACAGTCCTCATTTCCCATGATCCGACACTCCAGATCCTTTCTTCTCCTATCGATATTTCACGACTTGTGATTCCCAAAAACAACTTCATCCACACTCTTCCAACTCCCAAAATGTCGATATTTCGGAGCTCCAAATCGATGGCTCATGGTCCTTTGGATTTGACGGTTACCCTTTCTTCTGGGCTTGCAAGTGTTGAAAGACACTCGATCTTATCCTCTCTATGGATCTACTGGATCCAACAATCCACGAAAATTGGTGTTTCTCCCTCTGATAATTCCAACCGTTCATTCATTTTCTCAATAGTTCTTCGCCAAATAACTTGGCATCCGCCCCCTCGAGCTTGATTTCTATGAGGTGAATTAGACCCTCGTCCTTCCTTGAACTTTCTTCGAGTCTCTATCCCTCCTGAGCTTAATTCTTTCTACAAACTCTGGGATTCTAAGGAATCATGCACGCACTCCTTGTGGCTCTCACGATAATCTTTGATTATTTGATATCTTCTAACTCTGCGCACTCCTTGCGATAGAAGCTCTTCAACTGCTCCCTTGGGTTGGGAAAAGTCTAAGACTCTGACCTAGCCTGCACATGCCTTGCACGACTCTGTGTTATACTTTCACTTTTGTTGGTATATTAACAACTCTATCTCACCTAAGCTTTTCTAAGGTAAAACTCAGAATCTTGTCAACACACTCCTTGCGGACCTTCACTACACTCCTTGCAAGAATTCTCAAGATGAGGAGAAATTGAAACTTATACTCTCCCTCTCCCAGACTTCAAACATTCAACATGAAATCATACACAAAAAGCATTGAAACAAATGCACAACAGAGCATATAAGAAAATTGTAATCATACCATTCAATAGATGCAAACAGTAACTATAACAACACCATGAAATTGGATCAAAGCATTCTTATATTAATTCAAGTGCTTTTATACATGGTGTTCTACAGCAACAACTATCTGCTCAAACGACTTCTACAATCTATGTTCTTCTCTGCTCTCCTAGGATCTATTTCTCTACAGCTTCTAATCATACAATGAGAATTGATAATACAATACATACGAGGGATCTTTCTTGAGTTTTCCCTCCTACAACTCTAAGCTATCTTATCGAAATTAAAGACTACAACTACTTTACATTTATTACATTAAATTCCTACAACCGGCAGATGAGAGCAACACTCAAGATCTGCATTACAATCCCCAAAACATTTAAGAGAAATTACATCCTTCCAGCTATCACATTAATGCTTCATATTTTAAATGTAAATGTCTTCAAAATGCGCATTGGTGTATATCCAGTTGTCCTCCTCTTGCGCTTGTTGGCGATGCTCCTGCATCATCTTCCTTGTAAAACTTCTTGTCTCCTCTGATTGTCTCTGCATAGCTTCTTGATTTTGTTTCTTGATCTGTAGTTTTGGAGCTTGATCCTCTTTCTGTCTAATTTTATCCTAGCCCAGACTTCTCATGATGTGACCTCTAACTATTGATAATGTTATCCAAAATCTTTGAGTTTTTCTGCATGTTTTTCTGTTGAAGGTCTTTGTTCAATGTAACAATCTATGCTTCCAAATTGCCAATGATCGTGTCATTTTCTTCCAACTGTTATTTAAGTGCTTCTTCGATTATTTTGTCTTCTTCAAATTGAATTTTTATATTAGAGATCATCTAATCCAATTCTTCAGAGTTGGAATTTTGTGTTTCCTCTTTTCTTTTTAGTTTTTCCTGTAGTGATTTTTTTTTCTTCTTTTCCCTTTTTATAACATCTATGGCATTCAACAATTCTTCTCTGTATTCAACTTTTGACTCTTCATATTCTTCTTTTGTGTCTTCTTTATCAGATTTTTCTATTGCCATAAATAGAACTCTTTATGTCTCACTTTCACTGACTTCATATTTGTCTGATGAGGAGTTGTCTTCTTTGGTGAAAAAAAATTTCATGAAGACTTTTGTTTTGGTTATTTTTCCTTTATATGTTTGTTTTCTATTTAAATCATATTATTCATTTATTTTATTTTTATTATGAGTACATTTTTTATCAAAATGACCAATACCATCACAATTAAAAAAAATCAATGGAAGCTTACCTCTATATCAGCGATCGATTCCCTTTTTCAGTCTTCTGACAAAGTTGGCTACTTCTTCATCATCTTTTGATATGTCACTGTTATTGTTATCTTCTTTTTCCTTTTTCTTTCCCTTTTTCTTTGACTTCTTGGATGCTTTGAACATTGCTTATTTTATACCAGGATTCTCATGTTCAATTCTCATTTCATAGGATGTGAAAATTCCATGTAGTTCATCCATGCTTATTGAGTCTAGATATACTATTTTTTCTAGTGTTGAGATCTTAGGATCAAATCTCATTTGAAGAGATCCTAGTACCTTTTGAACAATTATATATTCATCAACTTCTTCTCTCAATCTTATGATTGTGTTCATTGTTTCATCAACTCATAAGAAGTAAGTTGCAATATTCTCATCTTCCTTCATCTTTAGTTTTTAAAATTGACCTATGTAAGTTTGAAGCTTTGTTTTCTTGACTTTTGCATCTCCTTCATAAATATTTTGAAGTTTTTCCCAAATCTCTTTAGTGGAGTTGAAATGCATAACTTTGACATATATCGAATCACAAAGACCATTCAGAAGTGCATTTGTGGCTTTTGAATTATTTAGACTGAGTTTCCTTCCAATGTCATTTGTTGGTGGAACTCTTGGTTCCTTATATCCATCTACAACTGATTTTCCAACCTCAAATCCATGTGCATGTACATATGTTTTCATCCTTCTACTCATGAATGATTAGTTACGTCCATCAAACAATGGTATTCCATGTTTATACATATTTTTTCTTCCCATGATCTACCTTTTAGTGGTTAAACTAATTTATGAAGGAACCTTCTCTAATACCAATTATTGGACAACTGAGAGGGGGGGTGAATCAGTAATAGAGAAATGTAATCCTTTTAACCACAGTATGTAAGTGTTATGTATATTTATGATCAACATAAAATTATTATCCAATAAGTGTAGAGTAAATAAACCATAAACGATGAACAATCACACACATGCATAGTACACCATTATTTTTATGTGGAAACCCAATGCAGGAGAAAACCACAGAATGTTTTTTCTTATATGTATTTAAGAATTACATTCATTGGAAGCACCAACTTCCTTTGTTCTTTAGCTACAACTAGAAGGAGGCTCTGACCCCCTATATTTTCAGGCTACAACCTGAGTGAATCTCCAACTCCCCAATTCTCTAGCTACAACCAGAAGGAGGCTACAACCCCCTATATTCTCCATATACAACTGAAAGGTGGCTACAACCACCTACCCTTTCTTAGTCCTACCACCCTGAAATATAAATGAAATGATGAAACCACTGGCACACTATCACTATGAGATATACCATTGTAAACATGTACCAATCTGTGCCAACAACCTGTAACCAACCGGTGCCACTGACCTGTAACCAACTTGTACCTATACTCATCCTGTACCAAAAAAACCCAATATGTACACGACCTGTCTGTGTTGCATCATGTGTATGTATGTTCCCTTTCTCTTTTTCATCCCACGTATGTACGCATCCTTTCTATATTGCAGCCTGCATACATGTTCTGAAAATTAGGATTTTCTCTTTCCTAAAAAACTCTAACCCTTTGCTACATCTTTCACATCAATCTTACATGTCACTATGTCCATACTGTAGTTGTTCCCTATGCATACATCCTCATACAAATCCCTTAACCAAGTGCATCGATATATCTCTATTCATGTGACATCCAAGTGTATATGATCATGAACAAGTATAATAACCTTCACATGGACTGGATATCAAACCCTAACTAATATACAACCTCTCAATACATCAACCACTTCACAAATACAAACTCTTCAACCATATACCACAAAATCCCTTAACCATATGCCAATAAATACAAGATGTGCCTTAACACTAACAAGATGTACCATTGATAAATTATACCATCATTTTATTTATGTAGATCTGACTTATACAGTAAGTCCCATATATCCAATATCCCTCTAGGGAAAATCCTCAAACCCCCATAACCATTTCTCATGTAGACAACAAAGTCCAACTACTTATAAAAATAAGACATACCTTTTGAACCTATAGGAAGATTTGTTGTACCTGATCACTATATACCTTCCTCGGAGCTTGCTTTCAGACTCTAGAGACATGGCATCTTCATATTCTCATTTTTTTATGGATTTTCTCATATGTACATGCCCTTTTATATTGAAATTCCATGTACATATGCACTCTTCTCCACTGCAACCTACGTACACCTCAAAAGCTAGGGTTTTTTCATTATTTTCTGTAATTCTGAAACTTTCAGTGTCAACCCTCTGTGCTACCTCAGAATTATGCAACTTTAGATGTATCAATGAGTACCTACAATAAACCTTACACAATAATAGATATTCAATGTTCTCAATAGGGTGCTAATAATGTTGGATTTACTTCACACACACCTAGGATTTATTTTTCCTAAGGTTTTTCCTATGCTTATTAGTCATTATTCAGTCTCCTATACTTTAGGAAGAATATTCCTCTAGGGAGAATATTCTCTTTAGTTTTCACTTCAATTTGATCAGTTGAGTGGAGTCTAGATACTACATTGGGATTATCGGCATGCAACATTGGGATCATCACCATCTAATGTGCATTGTCCTTGTTATCATCACTAGACTAGCACATTACCCATGATTCCCTAATCTCCTCATCACTTCACTTTGTTTCAATCAGCTAACTAGAGACCGATAGACTAATTAACTAAGTTAGGTGGAAGTTCACTCCCATAACTGCCCGAGAGACTAGAATAGGTGGCAGTTTACTTCTGTAACTATTAGTGTGTGTCCAGATCACTCTATACCACTACTATGGCACATTGGATTCTCCTCTAGTGCGCATTGGTTGAGTTATACAGAGTATTTAATGTGTAAATTATCAATTATTCATTTGGTTAAAGAGAATTCTTCCATTCTTTCTCGCTTGCTTCTCTTTTCTTCTATTTTCTCTATAATTGTGTATGTAAATTACCATATAGATATATTATGTGTAGGTTCAACACATTTACATGGTGTCATAGCTAACAGACTACTAGGAAAAAGACACACCAAATTATTTTTTGAAGGTTCCGAAGATTGAAGACAACGGAAAAATGGAATTCCCAAAAGAATTCATTCTTACACCTTACAACTTATTTGCTTGGAAGGAGAATACGATCATGCATATTCAAAGTAGAGGATTGTACAATTTAACCATGAACATGGAGACAGAACCAACATCATCCATAGAAAAATACACGTAACTAAATCGAATGGATGAAGCATTCGAAACAATTTGCAATCTCATTTCTCTCGATCTCGTTTTTCACATTTCTTCCTGTAAAACCCCGAATGAATCTTGGACCACTATGGAAGGGATTTTTGGAAAATAGGATGATATGAGGGGACACATGCTCAAGGTGGAATTTCTCACATTGGATCCAAAAATGTTCGACAATCTCCAAGATTTCTTTACAAAATATAAGGATTTACTATCGCAACTCGAGGCTTGCGGGGTTGATAAATCTAAGGAGGAGAAACAAATGGTTCCCACCATTCTCTCCAAACTTGGTCCTGAATTCTCATTATTTGTATCCACATTCCATTCAGTCAAATTCACCTCTGGAGCCACCTAGAAGATGCCTTCTCTTGAGGAATTTATCGAATCTTTGACACAAGAGCAGACCAAGCTCATCAACATGGGAAAAATCAAAGGCCTCGAGGTGCATGCAATTACTGTGCAATATGGAAGTGGTCATAAATATAAATATAAAGACAAAAGGAAATCTCATGCAAATCTAAAGAAGGAAGGATACTCAAAACCCTTCAACGATGCCTCCAGATCCAAAGGTGAAAAGAGAAGAAATGCACATACTGCCATAAAGGATTCCATCTAGAATACACATGTATGTAGAAATAGATAGATACAATGACCCAAATACTTTTGAAAAACAACCTTGGATATCTCATCCTCAAGGGTTCCAAGAAGAAGAAGCCAGAAGATCAAAATCCCAAGAAAGGAAATTTTAGCCATGCCTTGATTTCCATCAACTCCTCTCCTGATGCTTGGATCATAGATTCAGGAGCATCACACCACATGGATTCCACAAAAGAGGTATATTCTTCATTGGATGAATGCAAAGGTCCTCCTATTCTAATGGGGGACAACTCTCTAGTCGAGGTCACCAGCAAAGGAAGGATTGAACTCACCAACAGAAGCTTCGAGAATGTGTTGCACATTCCCAAACTTTATGTCAATCTTCTATTTGTGTATCAGATGAAAATTTTTGGCACCGAAAATAAATTAATATTCACACCTTATGCAGTGGACATTTATGACATGCAAACCAATTCTAGGGTTGCTATCGGTGAGGTAAATCATCAATCTAGGCTTTACACATTTTCTGAATTTATTGAACCAGATTTTGCTTTACTGCTTACCCATGCTAATGAAAGTAGTAGGATATGGCACGAAAGTTTCGGGAATTTAAATTTCAGATATATGAAACAACTTAGCAAGCAAGGATTGGTTGATGGTCTACCAAACATTCATTTCTCTAAAGGAATTTGTGAGGGATGTGTTCTTGGAAAACACCCTCAAGAGAAATTTGACAAAGGAAAGACTCAGAGAGCTTCCTCTCCTTTATATCTGATCCATAGTGACCTCATCGGCCCTTTTTCACATCCATCAATCAGAAAAGAAAGGTACGTGCTCATTTTTGTCTATGATTTCTCACGCTTCACATGGATTTTCTTTTTCAGGAAAAAATCAGAGGTCTTTCAACGCCTCAAAGATTTCAAAGCCCTTGTTGAGACACAATCAAGAAATAAAATCAAAATATTATGAACTGATAATGGGGGGGAGTATGTCAACCATGAAATCCAAAATGTTTTTCATGAGGTAGGGATTCAGTTGCAGCACACAATTCCCTATACTCCGCAGCAAAACAATCTTGTTGAGTGGAAAAATAGACCTGTAAAAGAGATGGCATCTTGCATGCTACATGCAAAGTCACTTCCATAGAGACTATGGGATGAACACCTAATTTTTCAGCCTACATACAAAGCATATATCCCCATATATTTGTTAAGGATAAGACCCCCTATGAGGTTTCGAGCGAACTCAAACCGGAAGTGACCCAATTTTGTATTTTCGATTCACGTGCATGGGCCTAGATTCCCTCTGAAAAGAGGAAGGAACTTGATCCACAGAGAACAGAGTGTATCTTTGTTGGATACCCCAATGATGTGAAGTGATACAGACTAATTGATATTTCCTTGGACTATCTCATCATTGAGCAAAGTGTCCAATTCAAGGAAAGTGTCTCACATGTACCTCAGCAGTTGAATGCAGACACCTTTGTTCTTCCACCTGTCATAGATGATGAGCATGCACATGTTGACTCTTCTTCAAATGAGAGTTATGATTCAAAGGATTTAGATAATCTAGATACAGAGTTAGTACAGTGAGATGCAGATTCAATGCATGGAGATGCATATGTAGAGCTAGAGCCGAGGCCCAAGTGGGCTTAGAATACTCTTCAAGATGCAAGGGATCTTGTTGGGGATCCAGCTGATACTATGAGGACTCGATATAATTTCGAGGAGCCTCCTCTTGGACACACTTCCACTGAACCAATTCCACCCAAGCATATTTTCTTGGTTCAATCTTCAGATCCACAATCTTATGTTAAGGTTGTAAGAAATCCCTTTTGGGAATCCTCCATGTAAGAGGAGTACAACTCCCTCCTCGAGAACCAGACTTGGGATATGGTTCCCCTTCCTTCTGGAAGGAAACTTGTTAGATGCATATGGGTCTACAAGAACAAGAGCGCAGTGGATGGACAGATTATCATATATAAAGAACGGCTTCTTTCCAAAGGCTTTCAGCAGGTGCATGGCATTGACTATGATGAGACCTTCGCTCCAGTAGTGAAGATGGATTCCATACATTTGGCACTTGCCATTGTGGAACCCAAGGGGTTGGAAGTGCATCATATAGATGTGAAGAATTCATTTAGTCATGGTGATCTCTCTAAGGAGAACTATATGGAGTAGCCCCAGGGATTTATGCAGGATTCATCTTTGGTCTATCAAATGAAGAAATCTCTTTATGGCCTAAAGCAAGCTCTAAGGACATGGTATGCCAATATGAAATCCTACATGTTGTCACAGAACTTTGTACATTGTAAATCAGACTCGAATGTTTACATGCTCATAACGGTTGATTCAATTCTACTCCCAGTTGTGTACATTGATGATTTGTTGATCATTGATTGCTCGACTTGAGTGATTGTTGCAGTCAAGAGGATTCTACAAGATAGGATTTTGATGACGGACATGGGTCTGCTACATTTATTTCTTGGAATCGAGATCAGTCAGGATGCATCAAGCATCAAACTATCTTAGGCCAAGTATGCACAAGATCTCCTTGAAAGATTTCACATGACAGACTGCAAATCTACCTTGACTCCTTTCCTATCATGATTCAAACTTGAGGATGGAAGGGACACTCCAATATTTGATAGCACAATGTACAAACAGCTAGTGGGGAGCTTGTTGTATCTCACACACTCCGGACCAAACCTATCCTATGCAGTTGGCATAGTTTCTAGGTTCATGTAGGAGCCGCATGAGCTACATTGGAAGGTTGCAAAATGTATCCTTCAATACATCCAAGGCACCATCACCTTTGGGATTCATTATGAAAAATACTCTACATTAGATCTCATCGGGTTCACTTATTTTGATTGGGATGATGATAGCACTGATCATAATTCCAAATCTGGTTACTCACTTAGTCTTGGATCCAAGCCTATTTGTTGGTCGAGAAAGAAGCAAGCTGCTATTTCTCTATATTCAGCCGAGGAAGAGTATAGAGGGGTAGTTAACATAACCATTTAGGCTATGTGGCTACAACATTTTCTCATTGAGTTGGGCATTCAGTTTCATCATTCGATCATCATCTGGTGTGAAAACTAGAGCACTCTGAAGTTATGCAGAGATCCAATTCAGAGTCAATGGATGAAGCACATCGAGATCCATATGCACTACATCCGTGACTTATTTCATGAGCGGATCATCGACCTGCAGTTTATTCCTTCAGCAAAAAAGACTACAAATATATTCACCAAGACCTTCACTGAGCAGAATTTACATTCTCTGTGAAGCTGTCTTGGAGTGAAGGACATAGTTGCCTAGCAATTGTCAGTTCTTCTTTTTTCATACATTCTACTTTGAGGGGGGGGTTCCCATGAGGTTTTCCCTCTTTCCTCACTTCATTTCAATGTATCTTTTGTATTTGGTTACCTAACATGGCCTCGTTGTCGAGACCCATTCTTTATTTTCACCATAGTGATGTTCAAAGGGGGTGTTGGAGTTACTTCACACACACCTAGGATTTATTTTTCCTGAGGTTTTTCCTATGTTTATTAGTCATTATTCAATCTCCTATATTTTAGGAAGAATATTCCTCTAGGGAAAATATTCTCTTCAATTTTCACTTCAGTTTGATCAATTGAGTGGAGTCTAGATGCTACGTTGGGATTATCACCATGCATAATTGGGATCATCACCAGCTAATTCACATTTTCCTTGGTATCATCCCCAAACTATCGCATTACCATGATTTCATGATCTCCTACTCACTTCACTCTATTTCAATCAATTAACTGAAGACTAGTAGACTAGTTAACTCAGCTAGGTGGCAGTTCACTCCTGTAATTTCCCAAGAGACTAGACTAGGTGGCAGTTTACTCTTGTAATTGTTGGTGTCTGTCCAAATCACTCTAGACCACCACTATGGCACATTGGCTTCTCCTCCAGTGCACATTGGTTGATTTATACAGAGTATTTCATGTGTAAATTATCAATTATTCATTTGGTTAATGAGAATTCTTCCATTCTTTCTCTCATGCTTCTCTTTTCTTATATTTTCTCTGAAACTATGTATGTCAATTCCGAGTTAGATATATTCATTGCAGTTTAAACACACTTACAAATAGGAGAGCCTTGCTCTCTTATTTATACTTCCATGTAGCTTCCTCAAGATTTTACCTTCTAACAAACTTAACCCAATTTCCTTCTTTTAGGGCTAACCCACTTCTAATCGTGTGTCCTGTTCTAACCCACTTTGCTACAAACAGTAAATTCTCCACTTCTGGTTGCAACTAAATTATTTTTAATTATTTTATAATTGCAACAACTTAACCCATGATTACCTCCTAGTTTCACCCACTTGACTAGTCAACTTTTTCTAGGAGATTCTAGAATAATTTTACTTATTTGACCTTCTAGATAACTCATGAGGGTTCTCCAACTTCACAAGGTCATAACTCTCTAACTGTGAGGAGTTATGTGACATTCCACATATCACCGAAAATGGAATGACATGTATTGTCCATCTAGAACATTTTTACCTGCAAATAAATTAATATTCATACCATTATACATCAATCAAACTGAAGTCCATTAACCATACTGTTGGGGCTCCCTGAATTTGCTACCGAACTTGCTTCAAGGGTTGACACCAATGACAAACAACCCAATTAATCAACATGGTCTAGAGAATTTTTTAATTTTTTTCCAATTTATCCTTGTATGCTACATGTGACTTGTTTCTCTTCCTTCACATTTTGTCTAAGTTTTCCATATACTTCTCATGTGCCTCAAACGGACTTATGAGAAAGGAGTTATGCCCTCTAGAAGTAAACTAGTGCCAAAATTTTACCTTAATTGTTTTAGCTGTAAATTTTTCATACAAGATATGTTTTGCACCCAAGGTAGCTCATTAGATAGCTCTCTCCAAGTTCTTTTAGAGACTCAAAATCACCCAAAAATTTCATGACCTTAAAATCCCAAAAAAAATGTAGAAAATTGATTGTTTTACTGCTATAACAGCCTTCAAATCTGAGTTGTCGATCTCAAAATTGGGTGAAATATGAATCATTGATGTGAAATCTATTGGCATTTTCCTATGGGCACACACGACACTTTTCCAAAACTATCAACCCCACCATTAGTCATCAATCTTTTCCTTTGGCAACTGACTGACCAACCCAATCACTAACTGGACGACCCAACCAACGGTCGTTAACATTCCCTCTTGGACGAACAAAACATTTTACCTATTTGGTCAACCTGATCATCAATCATCATTCAATTCTGACTGACGTGGAAACTAAGATGACTTGGCATGACACATGAATGCTAACGTGGCATGACATGTCATCATGAGGTATCAACTTGGTTGACGTGCCAGAACAAATGGATGTTAATGTGGCATGACACATCATCACCCTCCTTCCTTCATCGAAAATTGGAAACTTATTGTGTATGAACCGACACATCACCAAATCAGCGACCCCTGACCATCAGCCATAGGCAGTTGGTTCTTTCTCTTGCTCAGTCAAAACACTTTGCTAAAATGATTGACCCAACCATCGTTCATCGATGATTTCCATTGGTGACTAAAAACTTCACCACTTTGGTTGACCTGACCATCATCCATCAGAGAATTCTCTTAGCCAACTCCAACACTTAAAATTATTTGACCAAATCCCCAATGAATTTGGACCATCAATCTACCATTCAAAATGATCTTGGTCGTTGATTGAACAAACTTCACCCAACTCTACCAACGAGTCTCGACAATCAATTTGCTCTATTTTCCAAGCTCTAAAAGAAAATCTTGACCGTTGATTTGATCCACTTTCGGAACTACCAAAAATGAATCTCAAACATTGATCTACTTCACCTTCCAAACGACCGAAAATGAATCCAGACTGTTGATCTACCTCAACTTCAAAACCTCTGAAAAAAAATCCAAACCGTTGATCTTCCTCAACATCAAAACCATCGAAAATGAATCCAGACCATCGATTAGTCTCATTTTCCCAACTATAAAAAATGAATCTTGGCAGTTGATCTACTTCACCTTCCAAATGGCCGAAAAACCTTATAAGTTTTTAAATTTATTAAAATGAATATAGGTCGTTGATCTTGGGATCAAATACGATCTCAGTCTTTGATTCTTCAAACTCTGCCCAATGTTATAGTGGCCATTAAAATGTGAATTTTGACCTTCCAGGTTGAATTCAACTCTGCAAATCTAAATATTTATGCCATTAAACCTCTCTTCAATGGCTATGAGGAAAATCTAACCTGAATTTTCCCACTAATTTGGGGTTTTTATTCTGATTTTTAATTATTTTCCCCGAATTCGCACACATCAAAATATGTAACAACGAATTTTCCCAACTTGCACTCGTTCTTGGCCCATACAAGGAAAGTGTTTGAACCAGATTCTCTAATACCATAATGTAATGCCCCCCATCCCAAATGAGGTTCATTACGTATAGAAAACTCATGAAAATGAATTTTTTTTAAAGCTAACTAATTTCCAGTACCTTATCAGCTATGAATTACATCCAGATTTAACTACCATCTATTACCATTAATTTGATGCATCTACAACATTTTAAAAATGACATGAATGCATCTTATAAACTCAAATACAACAGCATATATATCAATCTCATACACATAGTTCATACACAACAATTAAACACATGAGATAACTCAATAAAACAAATAAAACACTTATCTTTTAATTTAGTTGTGCAATCAACTACTTGGGATGGATGTTCCACCCAATCATAGAATTTTTGTTCCAAATATCAACATCAAGTCACCCCCAAGCTAGGGCTATCAATCCATAAAATAGGGTGGTCTCCTACTATCCACACATAGCTCAGAAATCCCACAACCCACTAATATTCTCCTACATCTATCTTGATTTTCCACCATCTCTCTTCCTCTTGACCTACCCAACCCAAGGAATGTACCCCTTCATTGATCTTAGTCCCTTTAGTGTCCCATTCATTTATCAAGGTCTCTCTAGCACAGGTAACCAAGAATATCTCTGATGGGAACTAAAGGGAATTCACTGCTAAGAAATCTACCAGCAAACACATCAAACACTTGTTGTTATAGTGAAACTCACATAGGAGTTCACTCTTCAGGCCTAAAAACCTGGATCTTCGGTATTATGCTCCAAATGTGCTTCAGCATGATCCACAATTTTCCCTCCATGGTTGCTCCAACTTCAATCTCTTTACTTTTTATTCATGCCTAGAAATTAAATGTTTAAAACTATTGTAAATACCCATATGAATTATGTCTACTTTGGCTTGCTTTCTTGACTCACAATTCCCCAAGCTAATTGTACTCATCCCCCATGCTCCCAATAACTATGGGATGTGACTTCACACACCCACCATCTTACATGCATTCAATGATTGGTTTTGGGGACACTCAATCAAAAAATAGAGTTTAATATATAATGATAATAAAATTTAGGAATGTGGGTGGAATTAATAGACATGGGTAATTCCCCCTTGGTCCCCTCTCTTAGACATTCTCCTAGAGTCCCCCTCTCTTTTGTATTAATCTATTCCCCATCTATATCCATGTCCCCTTAGCATCTGGCATCACACTTTATTTATTAAAATTAAGAAAATACATTATGCATATTGCATCGCTTGGCCATAGCCACATTATATCTGTATTAAGCATTAATTAAACTGGAGATTATAGTGGAGATGTTACAGATGGCATGTACAAATTGAGAAATAGTTCAAATTTTAAAGGAAGCAATGTGTAACACTAGTGGAATGGTGGTAATAGTCAAGGAGTATTTATTAGGGTTCGACATCGAAGAAAAATATTAGGGTTAGGATAGAAAGGTAAGAGGTTGTAGGTGAGGAACCTATGCCACAAGGATTGGAAAGTGCAATGGAAATTAAGGAAGAAAGGGAAAACTTAATGTCAGAAGTAATGGCAAGCAAGGAACCCACATGTCAAATATAACCCCCCTCATTCAAGAACATTTTATCAGTGGAGATAGGTGTTAGAAAAGCAGGATCATGAAGCAATAAAATAAAAACAAATGTGGAAATAAAACACATAAGATACAAAATACAATAGAGACACATATATACATGGTTCACCCAATGTGGGTTGCATCCACTAGGGACATTTCCAGGTCTTTCCTTTTTATTATCTAGCAAATGAAGGGATACAACCTACAACACACTCGCTGTAACTTCCTCTTTTTTCTCTCATGGACTTTTCTCTCATAATACAATATTCTTAATAATCCATAGCAGAAATACATTTCCCTCATAAAAGAGGGTTGCCTTCTAGGAAAAAAAAACATAACAGAACTCCTACTATCAAATTTGTGACCTTATAATGAATGGTCCAGATTTACTATGAAATCACAATATACATTTACAAGGAAATTTTTCCTTCAGGGGCCAAATTTCCCCTGGACCCCCCTACAAGGGGGGAAATACCCCCCTGCAACCCCCCCACATGGAGGGGGTGTACAGTATTCATGGTTTGTAAACATGAGTAAAAATAAATACTTATGAAATAGGAAGATAATCAAGCTCCACAACCAACAATCTCCCACTTGGAGACTGATCACAACAAATCCACTACTATTGTACATGTTGTACTATACTCCACCTTGGACCTGGAAAATTTCTCATCTTCACCTTCATTCTTGAAGACCAACTGAAACTGAGCAGGAATACAATTTCTCCCTAGTTACTCCCTTTGTTAACATGTTTGTGGGATTTTGGCTAGTGTGTAACTTTTCCAACTTCAAATGTCCATCTTCCAAGATGGATCGTATGAAATGGTACCTGAGCTAGATATTCTTAGTATTCGAATGGAAGGTTGATTTATTTGCAATATGAATGGAACTCTTGTTGTCATAGTACAACCTACTATTCTCTTGCTTCTTTCCCAATTCCTCCATAAACCTATGTAACCAAATCATCTCTTTACTAGCCTTTGTAACAGTAGCATACTCTGCCTTTGTTGTTGAAAGTGAAACAACCTTTTACAATTTCGAGATCCAACTTATTGGTGTTCCACCTACTGTAAAAACATACCTTGTGGTGCTCCTCTTTCTATATTTATCACCTACCATATTTGAATCAATATATCCATGTAGAATAGTTTCTAAACCTCCAAAACATAATGCATGAGAAGTACCTTTCAAATACCTGAGAATCCACTTTATTGCCTTCCAATTTTCTTTACCTATATTTTTCATATACCTACTCACAACTCCCACTGCATGTGAAATATCTTGTCTTGTGCGAACCATCGCATACATCAAGCTGCCAACTGTTGATGAATAAGGGACCCTGGACATGTATTCTATCTCCTCCTGTGTCTTGGGACACATTTATTTGTTTAATTTGAAATGGCTGGGAAGAGGTGTACTAATTGGTTTTGCATTTTGCATTCAAAACCTCTCCAACACCTTCTCTATGTACTCACCCTAAGATAATGTCAAATTGTGTTTTTTCCTATCTCTTGTTATTCTCATATCAAGGATTTTCTTTGCAGCACCCAAATCCTTCATCGCAAATGAATTAGTTGATTTCTTCTTGAGCACATTTGTATCCTACATATTAGACCCTACAACAAGAATGTAATCTGCATACAATAGCAATATAATATAGTTTCCATTTTCTAGATTTTTAAAATAAACATAGTGATCATAATGACATCTACTATAACCTTGTTCTGTCATAAACCTATCAAACTTCAAATACCATTGCCTTGGAGCTTTCTTTAGGCCATACAAGCTCTTCTTCAACCTGCATACCAAATGTTTCTTCCCTTTGACCTCATACCCCTATGGTTGTTGCATATAAATCTGTTCCTCCAAATCCCCATGGAGAAAAGTTGCTTTTACATCTAATTGTTCAAGATGTAAATATTCTACTGCCACAAGACTTAAAATTTTCCTAATTCAAGTCATTTTAACAATCGGAGAAAATATTTCATCAAAATATTTAACTTTCTTTTGTGCAAACCCCTTTACAACAAGTCTATCCTTGTACCTTTTTTTTTCCTCCATCTTCTTACTTCAACTTGTAAACCCATTTATTCTGCAATGTTTTTTTGCCTACAGGAAACTGAACCAAATCCCAATTCTAGTTATTTACTTGGGAATCCATTTCCTCTTTCATGCCTTGCTCCTACTTCTTTTTAGTGTCTACCTGCATTGCCTCTTCATAACATTTTGGTTCACCAGAATCAGTCAACAATAAATAATACAATGAAGGAGAGTATCATTCAAGTGGTCTACTTGACCTGGCATATCTTCTAACAACACTTGCAAGAGTTTGAGGTACATGTTTCTCATGTTGTTGTACATTTTTATTTTCTGTTACCTTTGGAATTTCTTTTTCAGTGATCTCATCAAGCACTGTCTATTCTGGTTTTTCTTTTTCTCATTTCTTTCCCTGCAACTGATATTTGTACATGACCTTCTCATTGAATATGAAATCTATACTCCTAATGATTTTGTGATTTTCATAATCCCATAAGCGATAACCAAAATCATTATCATCGTATCCAATAAAGGTACACTTCTTGGATTTTTCCTCAAGCTTTGTTCTATTCTCTTTATCAATATGGACAAATGCTTCACAACTGAAATTATTCGAAAAATAATGTTTTACGTTTTTCCCTATCCATGCCTCCTCTGGAATTCCATCATCCAAAAATTTCTAAGGTAAAACCAGCATTCAATCTCATACTCCTTGAACGTTCCATGATTGTCCTGTTCATCCTTTCTGACACACCATTTTCTTGTGGTGTTCCTAGAACTTTCTTCTCTCTACAAATCCCATGGTATGAAGATTAATAATCAAAATCCTTCGTACAATATTGACCGCCATTTTCTAATCTGAGACACTTCAACCTTTTTCCTGTCTCATTCTCAACCAAATATTTCCATTTCTTAAAAGTATCAAAAACATCATATTTTTGTCGAATGCAATAAACCCAAGTTTGTCTAGTTGCATCATGAATAAAAGTAACACAATAACGAGAGACACCAAGAGATTATACCTGATCTAGTCCCTATACATTTGTATGCACAAGCTCTAACCTTTCACTCTTCTTTTATTTTCTAACTCTGAGAAATCTGACTCTCTTATGTTTTCCATAAACAAAATGCTCATGGAAATCCAAATCAATTTGTTTAAGATCCGGCAACAAATTTCTTTTGTGAAGTATCTGCATCCCCTTCTCACTCATGTGTCCAATCCTATGATGCCACAATGTTGTATACACTCTTGTAGAATCTAAAGAGATATAATATTCAGTATTACCAATACATAAATACAATTTACCTACTTCTCTCCTTTTTCTATCACCAATGATCATTTGGTGAACTTCCACACCTTATCTGTAAATATGGATATACAAACTTCACTTGCCAACTGCCTTCTTGAAATCATATTTTTCCTTAGATATGGAACATGTCTTACCTCTTTCAACAACCATTGGCTTCCATTCCTTCACTTTATTTTTACCTTTCCCATTCCAACAATTTTGCATGATGCATCATCACCCAAATGAACCTATCCAAAATCACCTTGAACATAATCTAGAAAAAATTTCCTATGGGGTGTGGCATGAAATGAATCCCATGAATCTACTACCCAAGACTCAGAAATATTATCTATAGAAAGAATCAAAGCATATTGTAACACATCACTTGTTACATTTGCTTCCTGATTTTTATCATGTTGTCCATCTCTTTGTTTCTTTGGAGCTCTGCATTCTTTCTTCAGATGTCCTTTCTTCCCACAATTCCATCACTCTATATTTCCCAATATGGATTTGGATCTTCCCTTCCTAGAATTATCATGGTTCACTAAGCCCTTTCCTCTCTCCTTTTGTATTCCCTTGTTCTCCATGTTTAACGCATTACCCAATGTCTCACCTATGTTTTTTTGTTGCATTTCCTCACTAATGATAACACCAACAATATCATCAAATTTTAAAGTGTTTGAACCATAGATAGAGTTACTTACAACCATGACCAAGTCATTCCAACTTTCTGGCAATGAGCACAAGATTAGAATATCCCTGACCTCATCATCAAAGTCCAATTTTACAGAACTTAGTTGATTAGTAATAGTATTAAATTCACTTAAATGATCTACAACAGACCCACCTTCTGACATCTTCATATTAAATAATCTCTTCATTATAAATACCTTATTGTATGCCAAGGGTTTTTCATATAGTTTATCCAATGCATCCATCAACTCCTTTGTTGTCTTTTCTTTCGAAATATTTAAAGCCACCGACGTTGCCAAGCTCAACAGTATCATTCCTAGTGTCTTTCTGTCAAGAACCTCCCATTCTTCATCCTTCATGGTCATCGACTTATTTTCTATTCCTCCCAATGGTAGGAATATATCCTTCAGATATAAATAATATTCCATATACATCTTCCATAACTACTTTTTTGTCCATTAAATTTATCGACCCTAAACCTTCCATCTTCTGCCATTGCTCCAACTCGAACCAGGAGCCCTCTTTTCCTGCGAGTTACCTTTCTCTCGGATACCAGTTGTAAGAAAACCAAGATCGTGGAGAAATAAAATAAAACAAAATGCATAAATAAAACATAGAAGATATACAATATAATAGATACATAGATATGTGGTTCACCCAGTGCAAACTATGTCCACCAGAGAAATTGTCAGGTCCTTCATTTTTATTATCCAACAAATGAAGGGATACAACCTACAGCACACTTGTTGTAACATCCACTTCTTTCTCTCACAATATCCTCTCTCAGAATACAATATTCGCAATATTGCATAGCCACAATACATTTCCCTCATAAAAGAGGGTTTCCTTCTAGGGAAAAAAACCCTAACATAACTTATATCGTCATATTTGTGACCTTATAATGAACGTTCCATATTTACTATGAAATTACAATATACATTTACAAGGCAATTTTTCCTTAGGGGGATTCACCCTCGAACCCCTATCGGGGAACGTTTCCCCCTAAACCCCCATCAAGGCCCGCTTTCCCCCAGACCCCCCAACCAAGGGGATGATCCCCCTAGGCCCCATAGGGGGGGGAATCCCCCCCTGCAGGGTTGTGTAGTATTCTAGGGTTGTGTAGTATTCTAGGGTGTACAGTCTTCATGGGGTATAGATACGACTGAAAACAAGGACCTATGAAACAGGAAGATAATCATGCTCCACAACCAACAGTAGGAAAGGCTAAGGTAATGAAGGGTGTAGGAAAATGGAAGGCTAATACTCTAGATAAATGTGTCAAGCATTAGAGAAAGGACATCAATACTACAAATTTAGGTATCATAAAGAAGATCAAAACCATATAGGATTCCTAGTTAAGGAAATTGAAAACCTCATATATGAAGTTACATCAGCTAGGGTTGGGGGTTACATACAATATATGAACGATCATGAAATCACAAGGAATTTCATGGGAATTCAACCTCAAAAAATGTTTTAATCTAATGAATAAAATCAATATGGAAACATAAAGGGTAGGTGGGTCTGAAGCTAGTGTCCAAGGGTTTCTTTACTACCATTTTTGTAAGTGTTGAAAATAGAGAAAGGGTCTTTGATGAAGGCCCATATTTATTTAATTTTTCAAGATTACATATAATTCTATGGATAGATAAGTTCACCCCGAAAAATAAATATTTCATAGTAGCTTCAGTGTGGATCTGGAGACACTCAGTCCCTCAATAATTTTGGGATGAATAAAAGTTGGTAGGTATAAGAAATGGAAAAAAATTCTTCAAGATGCTATAATAGTTGTGAATCAGTAGTTATTAGTGTGGATGGTTTCTTGGGAGGTCTAGCCATTATATGGAATCCATCCATGATAGTGCTATAAAACTTCATAATAACAAGTTGAACCATCTCTACAATTTTCAAGAACATTGGATCAACAATTGGAGGTATAATTACTAATCCTTATGGACCCAATATTATGCTTGTATAACTAGATTTTCTAGAGATAATATGGAATACAGGTGAGGTGATAGGTTAGAATCATTGGATTATTGGAGGGGAATTTAATATGATAACCTCATTGAGTGAAAAAATGGGAGGCACAAGTTGGTTAGATGAGGACAATGCTCTCTTCAAAAACACCATTTTAGAGCTAAAATTGGTAGATATGACAACCAACAATGATTGTCACACCTAGAATAATAGAATAGGGGGTAAGCATCAAATAGCCATAAGTTTAGATTGCTTCCTCATATCAGAATCCCTTATCCAATTAGGAGTTTCATTTAAAGTATATATCTTACCAAGAGTGGGATCAGATCACTGGCTCATAATCCTAACTTGGGACAATCAAGGGCCACCAAAATCAAAGCCCTTCATATTTGAAAAAATCTAGCTTGATCACCCTAACCTAAAAGAAAATATAAAATAGTGGTGGAAGAAGGTTGATCCACTAAAGGGATCATCTATGTATCAACTTCAACAACAACTTAAAAATCTAAAATCTAAATTAAATCTTTGGAACAAAAGTGTCTTTGGAAACATTTTTTAGGCACAACAAGTTATAGAAACCAAAATGTAAGAGGTTCATATCACCATCATAAATGAAGTTAGGAACAATGAGCTCACAAGAAAAGAGTAAAATTTGAAGGAACTGATTGAAATAAGGGAGAAGCAAGAAGAAATCCTATGGAGGAAAAAATCTAGAATCAAATGGCTTAAGGAAGGAGAAAGAAACACCATATTTTTCCAAAACTCAATGATCATCCACAATGTTGGCCCTCGACCAAGTTTTGGGATAATCTTGGTCATCTTAACCTATTTTTGGACTTCGAAAGCCAGTCGAAGGAAAAGCACAAGGCGAAGCGGAGATCAGGGAATCTCGGCCCACTTTCAGGTTCCTTTTGGGCTTTTGGAAATATGTAATGGGAAAGGGATGTTGGACCATGGGTTTACCCACGCTTAGGCCCACTTTTGTAATGTATAAATAGATATCTAGGCATCTATCAAAAGATATAGAGATGTATTTGATGTAAGCTAAGTGCTAATAGATTTTGTAAGTGCTTTGTGCATGACTGTAAGAGGCTTGCAGAGCTTAGTGCAAGTCGTTGTAAGGAGTTGTGAAAGGCTTTGTGTTGTAGTGCAAGGAAGAAGGATCTAGTGAGTTGCGTAGATATTTTGTCCTATGCGAAGAAGGTTTTTGGTGGCTCTATGTTGTAACCAATTGAAGACACTAATAAAGAAGAAGAGTTGGTGAACATAGCCCCAGGGTGGGGGTGAACCACGTAAATCTGTGTGTTATGCTTTGTGCTTCAACTTGATGTGTTTATCCCTTCTTTTGATAAGTGCTTTGATATATTTAGATAGATATACTTATGCTTTGTGCTTCTTAGAGGTGTGTGAATGTTAGATCTAACATGTATGAAGATGTTTAGTGTTGATCTAGCGGATCTGATCTGTTTTATTGTTGCTAAGTGATGAAATACCTTAGATCCAATTGAATGTTGCGATGCTCTGTGTTATCTGCGAATTATAATAAGGGTGGAATATTGACGAATGATCGATGCTAAGTGCTCTGTAAGCGATAAAATCACATATTTGTGTCCCCGCTAAGGTTGTGGACACCTGAGTCTTGCAACCACCCCTACCTTTACCTTGGGTGAGACTTCATCTGCTTCATAGGTGTTGCCAAAAGGGCCAGTAGTTAGGGTTTTCTTGGTTCATTGTTGTAGCATTGAACCCTGAGTCTGCCCCTATGCCAACAAATGGTTATATTGTCGGGACCTGAAACTGTAATTGTTGGGAACTAAAGAAGAAGAAGCTTTGTGCAAAGATTCGATCTGAAACTGTGGAAGCTCTGTGCATAGATCTGTTGCCCTAGTGCCCAGCATCCTACTTGACCTGTGAAGCTTTGTGCCAAGAAAAATAGGTTGATACTGAAGAAAAGAAGCAAGATCTGAATGCTTTGTTCTACAAGAAAGGTAAAAGTGGAATTTTATGATTAAAAGAGATAAGATATGTAAGCTTTGTGCTCTGATAAAGGTAAGAATAGTTAAAATTTATAGATCTAAAAGCTTTGTACTCTGTAAAAGTAAGATAAGTGGAAATTTTTGTTTCTAAAGCATGGGTCTAGGTGTGTTTGATAGATTTTTCCCTAGCTTAAAAACTAGGGAATTAATAGATGAAACAAGGTTTGATATGAATAGATTTGATAAGAATAGTGATAGATATGTTATACCTATGCATAGAAAGAATGTTTGGACTAAAAAATGGATGCAGGATCCTAGAAATAATTTGTTACAAGTTAGCTCCTATGATCCTAGTGCAAAGTACAGAAGAGGTTAGGGATCATTTAAAAGAAAGAGAGGATTAACCCTCTATTACAGTTGCAGAAAACCGGGACATCTAGCTAAGGAATGCCCTGGTGGAAGGCCTAGTTGTATTTGTTGTAAATCTCTAGACCATGAAGTATTGGATTGCCCCATAATGATTGCTAAGCTTGAAGAAATGAATATGAACCAAGAGGAAGATCTAGAAATATAAGAACCCCAAAAAGAATCAGTGAAAGTATTGCTACAAATGAAAGAAACCTTGAATGACAACCGACATGTTAGGTTATCAGAGATCTTTAAAGAAAAAGAATGCATCGAAGTAAGAATAGGGGACTTCGACATTGATTGTGTTATGGATAAGGAAACATAGATGAATATCATGATAGAGAGAACTTGGGAAGCTATAGGGAGGCATACTATGATTCCTTCATTAGGAGGAATAGGACTATTCAGAGGAAAATTGGTAAACCTATCTAGAAATCTCACTCAGATATCTATGAATGCCAATGGAACTTCGACTGAAGAAGAATTTGAGATTATTAAATTTATTTAGGACAAAACCCCATTTACCATGTTACTAGGAAAACCCTGGATTGATAGAGATCAAGCTAGATGAAAGGAAGAAGAATAAGTTTTGGAACAACAGAAAAAAGAAATACAAGAATTCATGACCAGAAGGATCGCACAGTTGATTGAAGAACAAGAGAACGGATCGAAGCTATTTTTCACTAGAGACCCTAATGTCGAAGCTACAAGAACATTGGAAGACCCACAGAAGACTGGAGTACATATCCCAGACAAAGAAGAAATATTACCCCTGAGTCCTATAAGAGAACCTCAACAGCGCGCAGTGACTATGCTAAAAGAAGATAGGAATTAGAACGAAAAAAGACAGACCGAGTTGAAGATTACTGGAAAGAAGGCTAGAAAGATAAGTAAGAAGAGGTATAATATTGAGAAGTTATAGAAGGCCCCAGAGGGGGCATCGCACAAAGAAAACTTACAGAATGTGAGCTTCGTCGAGATATCAAAACATCGACCTATGGCACTTTGCCATGGCTAAGCAATATAGTTGTTGGGCCCGATATATCCATTCGACTTCGACCCCGAACAGACAGAAAAGAAATAAAGGATCATCATCAGACTGTTGGACCGCACCATAATGGACAGACCAACGTTAATAGAAGCTTCATACCCATTGCAAGAAGACTATTTTCAAATTTCTTATTTAGTCCATCATGCCATGCACCGAGAACACTTTTGTTAACTGTAAATTTGAGCCCACAGATTAAGCTTATCTTTCATAGTGATCATTGTCATGTTTCCATCTTTTTTATTGTAGTATCTGACTTAATCCCAAACCCTATTTAGTTAACCCCAAGCTTGCATGTTGGATGAGCTCAGCACTGCAGAGAAAGTTGTTGAGGAAATTCGGATCGATTTAATGACTGAGAGAGTCATGTCGGAGCGAGGGTTATCTATAGGTGTACAGGCTACATCCATGAGAAACGTGCAAGCATATCCCTCCACTGCTAGAGTCGGATCGTCACAACCAGTCAATGAAAAGAAAACTAAGCATAAGGATTCTCTTGCGAATGATAAATTGATCCTGAGCATCCTACCTGCCTACATTCCACCCCTGAATTAATCGGGATAGTGTGCCCAAAGACTTTGAGTACCCTTTAGTCATGACGTACCTACCCAAAGGGATACGTGCAGTTTGCGCAGACCAAGACAAGATTGCATATTTAAAGTTTAGTGACTTCAACCTTGGCGACAAGAAGGTCTACACAATACTTGCTCCATACAAGTACCTAACAAAGACAAAGGAAAAGAATTCGAAGATCGTCCCTCAGTCATGGACCCATAACCTCGCGCAGTCCACATTGTTGAATGTTATGAAGATCCTGCACTTTGGCAGACACCGGGAGGTGAATGCATGCATCAATTTGTTGCTATCTTGTTACCACGAAGGTTACTTATGGTTTAACCGTCGCATAACAATGGATCTGATGTTAATCAATCGGATCACGAGCTTAAGCATGCAAGGCCTTGACCCGCAAGATTTCTATCCTGGAAAAACCATGGATAGAGCATTAGCGCAGAATATTAAAGAAATGTATGGCAATGTTGAGAAAGGAACGCAAGGCTACAAGGTAGCCTCTATCTAGAACGGTGCAATGTTCCTATCTTGTCAACTAATTTCTGGGAAATTAGTTCGCAAGAACCAGCCCACCCAAGTGACCAGATTCGTAGTCGACCTCGCAGGGAAGTACACGGAGGGTGTATAGATGAATTGGGAATAGTACCTTGTAAACCAGCTAGAGCTTGATTGCAGGGAAGCGTGGGACCAAGCGTATGAGTTCCATTTCAGCTGACTTCTTATACTGATCGCATTCATTGCATGGGAAATGTCGGAAGGTGAGACCTTCCTGAACATCGAACCCTTTGAACCTTTGGCTTCAAAGTTCAGTACCCTTTGGTACTCGAATGACATGAACAAGAAATGGCACTCAAATGTCATGTTTCACACTTATTACAGCCAGTTGAAGCTAGCCATCTAAGATGAACCGTGCATGACCCCGAATACTCTCCACAAGTTTCTTCCTTTGATGAAATTCAACGTGGACCACCATTTTATTTACATCACACCGGGCGTCGATGCTCATAAGAAACAACTATAGTCATACTATAAGTTGATATAATAAGACCTTGAAGAGATCACCAAGGAATTTTCAATGGACCTCCCCATTCCCGCAAACCCCATAGAAATCTCTGACATCGAGAGCCCATAAACTATGTCGGATACACCAGGCTCGAGCAATACCAAGAAGGTTGAAGAGGTTCACGATGTAGAAAGCACCTCTGTAAGGACTGCTTCCATTTCACCAGATGAAGGGGGTGATGGATAAGAGGTAGAAGGCACAAACACGCAATAGAAGAAAGGCGATGGAACATCACATAGAGACGAGGAGGACCCCTCGAAGAAAAGAAAGGTTTCTCCTTAGAAACCGTCATCATAGAAGAAAGTAAAAGCAACTCGAACTAAGTTCCAGATTTTCCTCACTCCCGACAACTTCAATTTCACCATTGCAGCCCTGAATGATGTTGGTCTGGAGATAGTAGAGACACAGGAGGTGAAGTAGGAGAAAATGTATAATCGTATTGATATTGAACTCCAAGGGTTGCAGTAGGCACTACAATCTAGTTGCGCAGTCTCCACTGCGCCTCTGACAGTAGGAACACTAGAACCAGGGGATGAGCCATCTCAACTCCACTGGATTGTTGATATAGTCAAAGCTCACCTTCGACAGGCTCAAGAAGAAATAGCGCAAGCCACTCAGGCTTTAACACAGGTACAAGGAGTTCTTATGGAGAAGCATAGCACATTAGAACGAGAAAAGATTTCTCTCTAAGAAAAATGGGATGCAGAGAAATCAGAGCTACAACAAAGAAAGGAACAGTTGTTCGCAGAGCAACTCGAGATAAAGGAAATGGTCAATAGATCACTTCTCTCTGTGACCGTCGTTGAAGTGCAGAGAGAAGAATGGGTTCCACAGCAGGTGGCACAACTAGAAGGATTAATCCAAAATCTCCAGCAATGAATCGCAGACTTTGAGCTCTGCGTAGTGCCCAAAAATCCATAGGAGATAAGGGACCAAAGAGAAACAACTGCTCACAGTGCATTTGACAGATTAAAAGCTCTTTCCTTGGAGTGAAAGCAATTAATTAACCAAAGTTCCCAAGCATATGAAAACCTTACAGAGAATCCAGAATTACAGGCGCTATAATCACAACTCCAGGAAGAAAAACAGCATGTGAATACACTACAGGTGTAGCTGAAGGCCCTGTCTATAGTAGATAGAATGAAAATATCTCATGAACAACAAACAGCTCAGCATCAGATCCATATGATCCAGAGAAAAATGATGGAAGTCACTCAACGAATCCAACTTGTACAAGACAAGGCATGACTGTTGTTTTTCGATATAGAAAGCTAAGGGACAGAGCTAGAATAGGTCATCATCACCGCAGAACAATGCCTGGAAGGACTAGTAAATGAAACAGTGATCCTGGAATTCACCGAGAAAGAGGCCATAGCAAAGAAGCATGTCGAAGTAGCTCGAGCCAATCTCAAGGCGTTCAAGGCTAAATTACGCAAAACAGAGTGACTCGGGATGAGTCACAAGTGAGTGTTGGGGGCATGTTGGCCCTCAACCAAGTTTTGGAATAATCTTGGTCATGTTGACCTATTTTTGGACTTCGACAGCTAGTCGAAGGAAGAGCGCAAGGTGAAGCATAGATCATGGAATCTCGGCCCACTTTCGAGTCCCTTTTGGGTTTTGGGGAATATGTAATGGGAAAGGGATGTCGGCCAGTGGGTTTAACCACACTTAGGCCCACTTTTGTAATGTATAAATAGATATCTAGGCATCTATCAGAAGATATAGAGATGTATGTGATGTAAGATAAGTGCTAATAGATTTTGTAAGTGCTTTGTGCATGACTGTAAGAGGAGTGCAGAGCTAAGTGCAAGTCGTTGTAAGGAGTTGTGGAAGGATTTGTGTTGTAGTGCAAGGAAGAAGTATCTATCGAGCTACGCAGATATTTTTTCCTATGAGAAGAAGGTTTTTGGCGGCTCTGTGTTGTAACCAATTGAAGACGCTAATAAAGAAGAAGAGTTGGTGGACATATCCCCGGGGTGGGGGTGACCCACGTAAATCTGTGTGTTATTCTTTATGCTTCGACTTGATGTGTTTATCCCTTCTTTTGCTAAGTGCTTTGATATATTTAAATAGATATACTTATTCTTTGTGCTTCTTAGGGGTGTGTGTGTGTGAATGTTAGATTTGACATGTATGAATATGCTTAGTGTTGATCTATCGGATCTGATCTGTTTTACTGTTGCTAAGTGCTGAAATACCTTAGATCTAAGTGAATGTTGCGATGATATGTGTTATCTACAAAGTATAATAAGGGTGGAATATTGATGAATGATTGATGCTAAGTTCTCTGTAAGTGATATAATCACAGATCTTTGTCCCAGCTAAGGTTGTAGACACCTGGTTCTTGCAACCACCCCTGCCTCTACCTCGAGTGAGACTTCATCTACTTTGCAGGTGTTGTCGAAAGGGCCAGTAGTTAGGGTTTTTTTGGTGTGTTGTTGTAGCATTGAACCTCAGGTTTGCCCCTATTCCAACATAGAAGCACCACAATAAAATTGTTTCCTTACAAAGTTTTAATGGAGAGAAACTGGAAGAACACAATGATACTGAAAAGGAACTTGGAGCTTATTATCACCAATTCCTCTTAGAGCCATCATTTGATAGGAAGTAGGCCATAATTTTTCTCTTAAACGAAATCCCTCAACTAGTAACTATAGAACATAATGCAAGCCTTATGAGAGAAGTCACCCTGGAGGAATTCTAAAGATCAACTTTGGAAATGGTGGAAGGAAAGTCACATAGGGCTAATGGGTTCACTACAGACTTATTCCAAAAAAAATTGGCTATCATTGGTGCAAATTTGGAGAGTGGTGGATGACTCAAGAGCCTTACAATAAATCCTCCAAGAATTTAATTCTACATTTCTCACTCTCATACCCAAGGAAGACAAGGATAACTCCCTGAACAAGCTCATACTTATCTCAGTATGAAATGTGATATATAATATCATATCTAAGGTCATATCCAATCGGACAAAGTTGGTTCAAATGAGAAAGGGGTATATATTGAAGGGAGATATATTCTTGATGCCATCAAAATAGCTCATGAAACCATTAACTCCCTGGAAGAAAAAAAAAGAGATATGTTTATCAAACTTGACATGTTCAAATATTTTGACATAATCTAAAATCTTGTTACTCTTTCTCCCCTTGGTCAAGTAGGAGGATTTTTCTTTTCAACATAGAAAAGAAAACGGATTTCTCTCTTCACCAAATTGTATATGAGAATGTTTTTATATGATGCCAATTATATCATGTAGGGATAGGCTTCAACCACCTTCTTGCCTCATATCCCTTACACTTTATTCCAATTATACAAATCTACACTATTGATGGTTCTGCAAGCATCCTTGGGTGAGTTTTGTTCCATGTTGTCCTAGTTGATATCTAGCTCTTGATTAGCCATCAACACACCTTCATTGGCCACTCAATATCCCTAACTATTTTATTTATGTTTGACATGAAGGGGGATGAGCACAATTATTCAAGAAAAGAAATTGGCTATTTATTTTAGACCTAAAGAGAGCTTCTAGTTATGGGTCAACTTGTTAAGATGGGTTACATTTTGAAATCATTTAAGAGAATTTACCAATATAAGAGAGTCTCCCTCTATTGAAATCTTGACATATCCCTATTTGATTATTGTACAAAGGCCTTTTCCCATAGATTCCATTTCAATTAAATTGTTTGTGTTTTTCCACAAGTACCCCCAAAACACTCTAAGAATAATTCCTAAAGAATCTTTGAAATCTCCCCCTATACCTACGGGGCTAGGTTTCCATTTTGAGGTCCTATAAAAATTGAGTTTTATGACTTACAAGGGTTGTGGGAACCATGCTTCTAGAGGTTAATCTTGAGGATAGGATGATTTAAGATTTTATGATGTCTCCCTTTATTCAATGCCCCAAGGATGGAGAATTATTTTCTCTTTGTCTGAGTATTTTTTTTCTACTTCTCATGAAATTGGGAGTAAGGTTTCTTTATCCAGGGAGATCTTAGTCCACAACTCCTTTATAATCCTTTGTTCCCCTTGAATATGCATGGGTTGCATTCCTTCTAAATTGACCACAAAAGGAATCTTAGATCTAGTTTCCATACCTTGTTTAATATTGGGTTTATGAAAGGATCAAAATGACACTCTTTTAAAGTTGTCAGAATGTCATATCTTCTTCTATATGTTTTCTTGAAATTCAAGGCACATCTATCCCATATGAGATCATATTGATTATATTGGTTGGTGATCCATTATTTTTTCCTCTTGTTTACACATGAAGTAGAGAGGATCCCCCTCGAAATATCTTTGCAGTTTATCCCAAGTTAAAATTTCCCCCCTTGGTGAGAAACCAAAGGAAGGTGGATAATTTTGGCCATATTATTGGATTCCAAAACTTCTTCCAAATCTTATATTTTTCTTATGAGATATTCCATGATTCCATATGTAAGCTTATTCGATTGAGAAAGTCCCTCCTCTTTCCTATCCCCATCTGATTTTATCATGATTGTCCTTGAATTTTATCTTTATTTTCTGCAATTTGTCTTCTAGAATATTGACTCCCACTTCAGTTATTGCATGAAGCTATGTATCTCTTGTTTTCCAAGATTGCCATCTAGTTTCCATAATATCTATCCTTTCCTACCAATATTAACTAAAATATGTCAGTTTTCATTTTGGAATGTATTTCTAACTTATAAAATATTTACTTGTTTTCATAGTTGTTCTTTCTACTACTAGAAGTCATCCCAAAAGTGATGCAGGAGCATCGAAGTAATCTTGGGGATGCCAGGGTGAATATGGCTACAGAACCAAATTGGTAGGCTACATAATGTGACACAAAAAACTATATAAAATGTTGTTGCAATGATTGGGATTGGATCATTATATTATTTTTCATCTATCTAAATTCTTTATGAGTGAAAAAAAATTGGAGTAATCAACTTGTAGATCCATTTTAGTGTCTGGTCCAAATTTGGCAATTTGGGTCCAAAAAACCATCTAAAATATTCTAGATCCATTTTGAGGAATCAAACAACGCGTTTTTATGGTCCAAACCTTACTATAGAGACATATTCTATATTCTACACACGAATACCTTTCCAATGGTGCAATAATCGCCTCAAATGAAGTTTGTATACAAAATTTATGCCTCCTGCAAGTTGACCTACCGTATTGATCACCATGGTGCGATTGGATGCCACATCAACCTCCATTACTTAAACATGTGGGGCTAGACAAGCAGTATATTTTCTAAGAACATTCTATAAGGTCCAAAACCTTATCACAATTGAGGGTTAAGGAATTCAAAACCCTACCCCTAAATGGATATCAGGCTATGTTAAATATCGGGCCGCTAGGAGGAGAAGGGGTTCCATTCTATGTTATTGTATTTTTTTCCATATCATAGCAGAACAACTGGGAGTGGGAAATTAGAAAGAATAACATAGGGGGTTAATGTTATCTAGCAGACTAACAAACCATGGGTCTCAAGTAACTCCATAGAGAGTTCCTTCTCCTTTGTACTTTCATTATTTCCATACCATAGAAAAGAGAGCAGAGAAACCTCACCTTCTAGCTCGGTTTTATCCTGTAAGGGTTTCCCAGAGAAAATATTTGTGTTATTGTGTGGATGGTGTGTGATTGTATTTTACTATTCTCTATTTTCCACATTTTATCTATTTCATGCATAAGAAAAAAATAAGTATCTAAAGATTCTGGAATCTAAAGGAATTTAACTTTCATAGTGTAGATTTTAATTTATTTATCGGATCTGTTGTGATGAACATTTCCAATGGAATATCCACGATAGTTTATAGATCATGTGGAAACTACAAAACGTTGCTATGGAATAATGACAAGATGAGGAACAATGATAGTGTTACATAACATGACAACATTGTGGAACATGATAGCATTATGGAAGTGATTGGTTGTTGCATAACATTGTTGCAGAATGTGACAATGTTGCTACGAAAGTGATTGGTTGTTGCAAAATGTGATAGTGTGTTGGGGCTTAGAAATGTCCTATTTTCATCCACCCTCCCCTTCATTATTCTTCACATTTCATTGTCCCATTAACCTTTTACGATGTCATTTCATAAATATACTTGGGTTTCACCTTATTATTTTCCACTTTATTCATTTTAGTATTAAAATGGAATTTGTGATTAAATGTTAGAAAATCAACATGTTTTCATATATATCTCAAAAATGTGTGAGCTTTGTAATGTGTAGGAATATGAGAAGGATTAATTCAAAATGACTTCTTGAATACTTCCTCCACCATTTCAATATTTGAGGAGATAATTCAAGCCTATTCCAAGGAGAAGATCATGGAGATTTAGTTGGAATATCGTATCCAATATATATGAGAGATATGTGTGAGGATTTGAAGGGATTATATTTTGTAATAATGGGAAAATAGTTGAGAGAATAGTGGATCTGTAATTATGAGATGGTTATCTTATCTTCAAGGCTCTAATGTATAAAAGAGAGTGATCTCTCTTCATGATGGGGTAGTAATGGGTAGTAATCATTGAGGAGTAATTAGGATGAGAAATTAGAGTGGTCATTAATGGTAGTCATTAGGATTTGGAAGAGAAAGGGACTCTTAGCTTTGATTCATAGTCTTGGTTTCCAAGTGTTCATTATTCTTTTATGAAGATTGATTTGATTATTTTAATATAAGATTGCTTCATTGGAGATCTCATATGTTGTTGTACCATTCAACTCTTCACATGTTGTATTTTATTTTCCTTCATGTAGTTCTCCATTCCTAGATTAATTTCATTTATGAAATTTCCCATTCCTAGATTAATTTCATTTACGCAATTTCCCATTCCTAGATTAATTTCATTTACACAATTTGCTAGATTAATTTCATTTACGCAATTTCATTTCAGTCATTTGTTTCAATTTCCTTCATTAGATTAATGATTCAATTTCAGTTGTAGCTTAAACATTAGATTAGATTAGTCCCGCTTCAATATTGCATATACTTTGTGTGTGCTTCGTTAGTTTACAAACCTCAGGTTGACAAATTAGATAGTTGGGAAAATACTACAATGCAAGTAATGCCACATTAGTTCGGCCCAATGTAACGATTGTCGCTCCCTTGTTACGATTGTTGTTCCCTTTACAGGAAGTGTCATTCATTTGAACAGAAAAATTGGCGTTCCCTTTATGATTGTTGTTCCTTTATAGGTGTTGCATCTTTGAAGGTTGGGTATTGAAAAAAAAAGGTAAGAACCTACGTAGGCAACAAGTAAAATGTGTGTGCCAGTGCCTACCTTCAGATGATGCATAGAGGTTGTTTTTAGGACATATTTAGAGCCCAACATTTTTGCATCGTTGTCGGGCAAGCATGATGGATTGAGGTATTATTTTATTTTTCATTTAAATTCATTCAAGTGTGATCTAGATGTGTTGGTAAGGGGTCATAGAATCTCGTGAGAGGAGACTCCTCATGATCTCCCTACCAACTAGGTAAAAGTAATTTCAATTTCTGCAAATTTCAATTTATGAAAGAGTGTTTAATTCATGCAAATGTGATCTAGACATGTTGGTAAGGGGTCATAGAATATTGTGAGAGGAGACTCCTCATGTTATCCCAACCAACTAGGTAAAAGTAATTTCAATTTCGACAAATTTCAATTTCTGCAAGAGTAGTTTTAATTTCTGGAAATTTCAATTTATGCAAGAGTGTTTAATTTATGCAAGTGTGATCTACATGTGTTGGTTCTAAGGGTCATAGAATCTCATGAGAGGAGACTTCTCACTGTCCCTACCAACTATCAAGAGTGTTTAATTTCCGCAACTGTGAAGAGTAATTGTTTTATGTTTTAGCAAGAGTGTTTTTATTTAAGTTTTTTTCATTTTGATTTGGGTGTTGTAATAACCCTCTTTTAACATGGTTTAACAATGAATGTTATCTTGGAACTACTCACTCAGATCCTGGAAGATGTCGGTATTTCCTCTTCCCAGGAAGAGGAGATCTTGACAAGGAACAAAGATTCAAATACTCCTCCAGAAACAATTGAAGATCCAACATCTGAAGACTCTTATGCATCTGATGACGAACAGATGATTGAAAAGGAGATCGAGGAAGATGAAGAGGATTTACAGCATGATCTGAGTGAGGAACAATGTGCCTACGAAAGCCTGATCGAACGATGGTTTCAAGCGAGTACTAGGCTAGATCCATTTAGCCTTTCTTTTTATTTTTTTTAATTCATAGTTTCAACAGCTAATTTCACACGTTCATATATATTTATGATTCTCATTTATGAAATTGAAAGAAAACATATTCTTATTACTGTTGTGTGCATGGCTACATTGGCTATTTGACTACACGGAACTAATCTCTCATTTTTAATTAGCATAGTGTAGGTAGGATTTTATTTTCAAGTTTTTTATTTGTTAGAATAAGCATGCTCTCCTTCGCGCTTCGTGCGATCGCGAGGATCAGAAAGTAGGATGATTGATTGATTTCAGGAAGATTAATTGATTGACTATGAAAAAATTGCCTAATC
>JASDQU010100031.1:43536-113574 GCA_032191745.1 Picea mariana | reverse complement strand
TATATATATATATCAGAGATGTTTCCTTTGTGGCATGGCCCATCCTGGGTGGTCGGGGGTGTCACAAAATGGTATCAAAGCAAGAATATGGTTCCATTGTGGCGTTGCCTGACCTATTGGGTGGTTGGGGACATTGCAAAATGGTATCAGAGCATTATTTGGAGTAGCATGGCCCAGCCTGGGTGGTCGGGGGTGTTACAAAATGGTATCAAAGCCAAGGTTTCAACATTGATCCTGGATGGGCCAAGGCCCAGGAAAGTAGAAGTTGAAGAAAAGGTTTCAGAAAGGAATTGTTCTCGAAATGGATAAAATTGAAGTTCGGAGCCCAGTTTTCGACACTAAGCCTGAACTAGGTCGTATAAGTGGTTATGGAATCAAAATATCAGAGAAAATCGTTGTCGAGAGGGACAAAATTTGAATTTCAAAGCATCCCAAAGTTCTAAGAGAACACCTTGGATGTGTTTGGAAGCTCAAGAGGTAGAGCAGTTCAAGAAAGATAGCAGAGAAAAGAGACTATAGTAACCATGGGTTTGGAACTGCAAGGTTTGTATTTGGGTCATGGGATCTGTTCGGGACAAGGTGGATCCTTCACAACCATCAGATATAGAGAAATTTGCATGAAAGTTAACCCCTAAGTACTTCGGAATTTGTGACTTTGGTGAAGTTTTTGTGTTACAGAGTAGAAAAGGGTCGAAGCCCAAAGTTTTAAAGTCTTGAAGTGGGTCTACACTATAGATCCGAGGGGGGGGGGAGTATTTACCATCGGATTTGAGAAAGAATAGTTGGGAGTCATAGATTAAGACAAGAGAAAGTGGTAAGGAACAATGGTGATGAAAACAAATATTATCCATCATATCTACGCGCAGGAGGTTGTGAACCATAGAAATCACAATCATTTGGAATTCGGCGCTTGGGAGAAACAAATTGTGCTAAGGCACAAAATCCCAAAGCCCGAAGTCCATAGTTAATATGGATTTTTCATCGAAAGAGACACATGTTGGCAGATCATATTGTTCAAGATGTTATAACCCTAAAATGCACCACACATGCTTACCTAGCATCAGGCCTACTCATATCCTTTCATTGCCAAAGCCATGCTGAATAAACTCTTGAAAATCCTCTTAAATCAAATAACCCACTAGCAGGCCCACTACAGCCCGTGGGTACCCACTAGCAGGCCCACTACAGCCCACGGGTACCCGCTAGTAGGCCCACTATAGCCCGCAGATACCTAAAAAAACACAAAAAACGGAAAGTTGCCGACAGAACGAGAAGCTTTTGGTGAGTTAACTAGAACTCCCCGCCATGCATGGCCGAGAGTTCGTCCAAAACCCTAGCTCCTTCTAGCCTATAAAAGGAGGGGTAGGGGTACTATTCAAAGGGGGAAAATGATAGCAAAGAAACTCTGCCAAATTGCCAAGCCAGTTTTGTCCCAACCCTTTAGCTTTGCCTTAAGCTTTAGGAGAAACTCAAGAAGCAGCAGTTGGAGGACAAAAGGAAGAGGAAGAGCCCAGGATCGGGATCGTGGAACGGTGACCGGCCTCAAAAATCATTGTAAGTTGGTTCATATTGAAGCTAATGAAAAAGATACTTTTCCTGTCCCGAATACATGAATCTCATCTATGTTATTTGATTTATGTTTTATCTCTAACCCCCTAGTAGATCAGTAGCATGCATGCATATTGTTGTCTTGATTGCAGGAAGCTTTGTGGAAGGAGCAGCAGCAGCAAGGAGATAACAACTCAACGGAGGATCTACTTCAATCGTCGGAAAAAGGTTGGTTTAATTCTTCCCGTGTTTGCCTGAGAAAAGGGATTGAGATTTTGGGTAGAAGGTTAAAAGTTAAATCTTAAGGGTCATGATCTGCGTATAAGTTTAGATCCCTAGCTTATTAGTCTGTAGGGTAGAATACCCCACAACAGAATTGGCGACTCCACTGGGGATATCTTACTCTTAGGGTTTCCGGGTTTGGTGAAAGATCTTTTGGTAGTTCAAAGAATTAAGTTTATGTTTCTTTGCTCATTTTGTTTTCTGTTAGTCGAAAGCTAGCAGGGAACCTGGTCATCAATACCAGTCTTCCTTGACGGATGCTTGATATTTCTTTTCGGGACACACAGAGGTACCCGCGGCCTGCAGGAGCCCTGCCCGCGGGTGACCCGCGCCCTAACCTTCTACAGCACGCGGATATCCGCGTCCTGCAGTGGTTTCAGTAGCGTGTAGCGACCAGGAAGTTTAAGAGGCAGTCCCCTCTTCCCCTGTCAGAATTTTATCTTCTCAGGGGGGCTTTCTGGATCCTGTCTGGGTCTGAATTGGTTTATAGTCTTGTGTTTCAGTCTTTCTTGTGGTGTGTTTCTTCACATTGGTTTTTCTTTTTGCAAATTTATTTTTTCTGTTAAAGTGATAGCATCTTAGTCTGTCAGAGACTCTGGTTGTCAGTACCAGAAGCCTTTTTCAGGACTAGATTGTTTGTGTATCATTTTTTCTCAGTATTTGGACATACCCGTGGCCTGCTTAAGCTTAGCCCGCGGATACCCGCGCTCTGTAGTGGAACAGCATGCGGGTACATGCGTGCTGTCTTGGTGACAGTCGCAGGTCTGTTAGGTGGCTTTTCAGCTTGGGTGGGGCAGTCATCCCCCCCTGTGGTGAGAAGAGCTCCTCTCAGAGGTTTAGAGTCTGAAGCTGCACAGTCAGCAGGTTAGGGCATTTCTTCCTTAGCTTGTGCTTGGTATTTGATTTTTTTTGATAGAAAAGACAAAAGAGAAAAAATATTTATTTCATGGTTTTTAGGCAAGTGTAGGAATTGGCGTTGATTGAGATTGCTTGGTTGCATTTTCATGCTCTGATTCTGTTTGCGATCTGCGCTCTAAGCCAGATTTTTTCTTTTTATTTCTCTTGGTTTTGAACTTGTCATCATTTTTCCTTGTTGTGTGATTTTACAACGAAATAAAAAACAAATCTTTTGCTTCATTTTTCTTCTTGATTTGAAAATTGGTTGTTGCATCAGTAGCTAGGAAAGAAGTTCTTTTTCATAAGTTTTTGTGGTGCATGTCTAGTATAAGTAGCTCGCAAATCTGAGTGAAAATTCTCTTCATTTACTGCACAAAATCTTAGTAAATCTGAAAAAGAAAAGAAGTCTTTTCATTGAAAAGTTGTTGGTTTTGCATTCTAGAAAAAGTTTGTTTTCAGCATTTCTGTGCATTTTGCTTTGAGTCTGTTTTACACACCATCAGTTTCACTTCCGCACCTTGAGATTTAAAAAGCCCACTAAAAGAAACGCTTAATAAAATCAAGTAGACTTTTCTGTTTGTAGGGTGCACACATTAGCTCAAGATAGGGCCTTGGAATAGGTTGGAGAGTAAATTCTCCAAGGCCACCCAAACCAAACATTGGAATCTGTCATTAGGGAGTGTAGAAGTCCGGTTACAGAAAGTTATTCAGGACCCCCCTCTAACACAGGGGTTAAACACGAGGTCGCGTAAGGAAAGGCAGCGGAGATAACCCCTCCAAAGCTGGCCCGAGCGTTGCGGAGAACACATATAGAGGATCTGTTAAGGGATTCCATCGTTATCATTTGCCACGGAGCTTCGTGGGTCTCGAATCCGTTCGAGGTCCTCAGTCGTCTTTCGGAACACTTGCTCTCGATACCCTTGATAGGTTTCGGGCTTGATACCCTGCTCATTGTGGTCTTCCGACTACCGACTGTACCTGCCTGATAGTTGTTCACGTGCTGGCAAACTAGTGGCCTATCTTTCTAGGGACTTACACAGGTGACTGCGGGGGTATACCGCGGTACCTAGGGCGGACTTCGGACCAACGCTTTGCAGAGTAGACCCAGAGGGTGCTTCCGTATTCGAGTTGCACTTGCACCGGTAAGGTACTCTAGTGTTGGTTGTGGTAACTGCTCTTCCTACTAATATAGTGCTTGCTTGATTTATCTTATAGGGTCTTTATTTTAGTGTGTGTTACTGTTTGTTCGTGTAGACTACCGTAGCGTGTCGTGAATCTTCTCACAAAGTGGAGGATTCAAAGCTCCGCCGGTCACGAAGGCTTTTGGGCCTGCCGCCGGTTATCCTGGAGCCACCCCCGCCCCCACTGAGGCGGAAGTTAGACCATCTTGGGTATTTCGAAGCAACCGGGGTTTTCAATCCCGAAAAACCCCCCAAGGGATCGACCGCCAATCTTGGATTGGTTGAAACCTCAGACACTGATTTTGGGCCGGACGTTATTATTTCAGTCAAATCTTACGAACGCCTATTATCGCCTAACCTAGTTATGGAACAAATCATTTCAACTGGGACTTTCTCCATTCCTATCACTGTTGTCACCACAGGAGAAGCCTCTCCTAACATACCGTCGGCGGTCTGGACCACCATGGCCCCGGCCACAAATTCATCGCAAAGTGGACCGACCCCATCTATCGTGGCGGCCACAAATCCCTCTACATCTAGTGCGACAGGCGCCCCGTTTTCCTACGGGATGCCTAGTTCATGAACGAGTCCTACACTCACAACCTCCACTTTACAGACTTTGGGTCTGGGGGCAGGGAGCTCTAACGCTCCTCTGCAAGGTCAATCGGGGGGCATTCCTGTCCCTTTCAATGCTTTTCCTCACGCTGGAGGTCATATTCCTCCTTCGTCCCCGTCGCTCGGTGGTCCGCATCAGCAGACCGCCGGGTAGCCCGCACACACAAGTTCACTTGGAGCTGGGAGTCAAGGACAACCTGCGCAAACTTTGCTGGTAGGTTCATCACCGTCCTCTTGGAATGGGACGGTTGGTAATAACACTCTCACACCGAGTGCTTTCCCATCTGGGGGCACTCCTATTTTTGGATAGTCTAATCCAGCACAGGGTACTATTCCTGCGCTGGGGGCACATATACCGGGACCTTGGAACTCAGGACAAGGATCCCATCCTGCCACGGGAATGTCGTTCTGGGGTAATGCTTTCCACAATCAATGGAACCCCGGACAAGCTGCTATGCCTCTCCCCACAGGACTGGCATGGAATAATCCTTCCCAAATTCCGCAAAACACGATGAATGCCCAAAATCTGATGTCCTTCATGGGGAATCAGCCAATGATGTCCCCGCAAATGCAAAACCCTTTCGCTGGTCAAGGCCAAGGTTTCTACCAAAACCCCGGCCAGCAACCAAACTTTTCCTGGCAACTTGGTGCCAGTCAAACCCCAGGAGCCTTTTATCCTGGCTACCAGCAACAGCCTAAACTACCTTTCTTGGCAACATTACACTTGCCGGATTTAACACGGTTGTTGAATGATCCCATCTGTCACGATCCGCGTTGGCCTCCTATGCCAACGAAGTTGCCTTCGGACATCCCAAAGTTTGAAGCTAAACCCAACGAAGATTCGGGTGATCACGTGACCACTTTTCACTTATGGTGTTCATCTAACTCACTGAAAGATGACTCCGTTCAGTTGCGATTGTTTCAACGCACCCTTATCGGGAGTGCCGCGAAATGGTACATAGAGCTTGACCGCTCACGATATTCCTTTTTCGGCGAACTAGCTATGGCTTTCCTTAACCATTTCCAGTTACCTGTGAGATACGACGTCGGCACAGAGTTGCTAGCCAATTTCGAGCAGACATCAGCAGACCATTTCTCGGATCATATTCGAGAGTGGCAACGCCNAGGGGTTTTCTCAGAGGAAGAAGCCATCATGAGAGCTCAACAGTTTGAGATAATCTATTCTCAGTCTGTTCTATTGTACAACATCCTGCCAGATGCACCACGATCGATTCTGGACAAAACCAGACAGAGAGTCGGACCACATGCCGATGGTATAGTTGGTTCGGCACAAACTAAGCCTGCTGAGCAATTGACCAAACAATTGCAGCAGTTATCCATCCAAAACTCAGTGGCCAGCCAACCTACTGCTTCGGCTGCTCCTCCTACTCAAGCGTCGGAAGTACACTCCGTACAGACGACTAACCCAAAGGAAAACCAGCAGCCCGAGGGGAAGAAAAAACAACGCAAGAAGAGTAAGGGGGATAAGAAACCAAATGATAATGTTGGCGAGGGTACCACCGAAAAGAGGAAGGCGAGGTATCTGTGCAATCTGTGTGCGGAGTACCACCCAACCCATTTATGCCCTCGACTTGCAGAGGCCCAGAAGTTTGTCACACAGCAACAGCAAGCTGTGTTGACTAATCCCTTTCAGCATAAGAAGAATTTGACTCAAGCCTCTGCAAGTACGGAGAAGGGAAGCCACAAAAACTGCCCTCCCTCAAATGCTTCATCTTCCACGAACGTATATATGATGAAAAGTGACGCTTTCATAGCGACTAGAGCTCACGATTATAGCAAGCCAAGTGCCTCTGAGAAGGGCAAAGAATCCGAGATCCCATCTCTTCCTCTACAAATCGAGAAGACGTTGGGTGAAACAATGACCCGCATCCCAAAAGGTGCGTTTAAACGCGCTTCTCATAATCCAAATGCAAGGGCCGCCCAGAACTACTCTGTGGTGGAAGATTTGTCACAAACCCCTTGTGCGATGTCTGCTTTGGAAGTCCTCCAAAGTTGCCCTGCTCAGAGAAAAGCCTTGTTGACTGCTTTGGGCTCTACTGAGACTTGTAACCTGGGAACGATCATGTTAGATACAACTGATTTGAAACCTCGTTTGCCTTACCATGTCGCGTTTCAGATAGTAGTGGCTCACCCCACGAAAACCTTTACACGAAACATTTTCCGCACGGTGGTAGACGAGGGTGCTTCAACTTGCGTTATGTCGTTAGCATGTTGGAAAGCCATTGGTCAACATGAGTTGTCTCCGTCACCTACTCTTCTCACTGCGTTCGATGGTCGTTCTTTCCGACCGCATGGCATCATCCCTTCTTTCCCTGTGCAGTTAGGGGGGAAAACTGTGTGCGTCGAAGTAGAGGTAGTCGATGCCCCCATCGATTACAACCTCTTGTTGGGTCGTAGTTGGACTTATGCGATGCAAGCGGTTGTCGCGACAGTCTTCCGAGTCCTCTTGTTTCCACACGAAGGCCGGATAGTGACCATTGATTAGTTGTCCTTCTCTCGGCCTGACCCAGCCTTGGGGGCATCCATGGTTCCTTTGGTAGATAATCCTCAAGCCGGTGTCGTCAACATAAGATTTGGTTTGTGCCCATCTTTGATGGGTACTTTTGATTACCCACCTCCCCAAGGAGATGTCAAGTTTATATCGACTCACCACAAAGCTGAGATTTTCCATGTTTCGTCGTTCCGCACGACTTACTTTAATGATCTGTGGATTCTTCCTTCCCCATCAGACACGATAGATGCGATGCGGCATGCGGGCATGTCTTTGCCCTCGTCGACGGCTGAAGTAGCGTACTCTTTGGTTCAGCCAGCTTCAGCTACTCCGGATCCGATTACCGCACAAGAGTTGGATCCACTCTTTGAGCCTATCTGGGCTCAGAATTCTCTTGTCAACATCAATTCGTTAGACTTAGTCTTGCCTTCCGACGAAGCTATAATCGAAGCAATGACTGGTCCGGACAAACCCTGGGAAGATCTTCATCACATATCATACTTCCTCCCGGAGTTACACCGAATCGAGACAGGAGAATTCACTATCACCTTGACGGGAGATCAGCCTTGTCCCATTAACCTCTTAGCTACATAGGATATTTATGTTGAGGGCAATATGGCGAATATCGCTGAAATAATACCAATCAATATCTCCCGAAACCATGGCATCGTGGAAAATGTCTTCGTCGGAGCGGATAGCTCCCCCGAGGAGATTCATATTTACACTGATCTTTTTAAAGGATTCCACGATGTTTTTGCCTGGTCTTCCGAAGCGATACCTGACATCGACCCACAAAGTGTCGATCATGGGCTACCTTTGTTGTTCTTCGAGCTCGCTTTGAGACCCAAAAGAAACATCCGGCGAGACTGTATTTATGCTTTTCGATCTCGTTCGGATTAACTGAGAAAAGTAACCATAATGGAGTCTTCTTTAAGCCCTTTTCAGACTCCTTAAAGATGAAAAGATTGCCGAGTGATCTTGTTTCTTCACACTCGTTAAACTGGTCCAGAAGAACATTCCTTAAACGGGTCTCCTTTTAAGCCCTTTTCAGACCCTTTAAAAATGAAAAGATTGCCGAGCGATCTTGTGACCCGTCACGCTCGTTAAACTGAAATTTGAAGTCACGTCTATCCGGCCATAGTTTACCCCTTTTTCGGTCCGGACAGTCAACTGTACGAATAAAGGAGCGCTCTATTGAATTTCCATTCTTTAGAAGAGTATCCTCAGGTATAATTTTATTCCTTTTTCGGGCCTGAGGGACTAAATCTACGAAAAAGAAACCCCCCCGGAGTCCATAGTTAATCTCTTTTCAAACTCCCTAAAATTGAAAAGATTGTCGAGTGACCTTATTCTTTCACACTCGTTAAACAGTCCAGAAGAACATTCCTGAAGGAGTCCATAGTTAAGCTTTTTTCAGACTCCTTAAAATTGAAAAAATAGCCGAGTGATCTTGTCCTTGTCACACTCGTTAAAATGGCTTTGAATTGACGTCCAGTTGGTGCTAGTTTACCCATTTTTCGAACCAACTAGACTATCGACGAAAAAGGCACCCCAATGGAGTCTTATTTTATGCTTTTTCAGACTCTCTAAACATGAAAAATCACCGAGCTTCCCTTCTTTGGGCTCGTTAAACTTACATCGAAGGACGTTACCATTGTGTGTTCTATCAACCGCGTTTGCATCCTTTACCCATCAACCTAGTAACAGTTTGCGTCTGTGTTTTAACACCTTTGGCCACTGAAGGATTTTTCCGAGTATCATTTCCTAGAACATCAGTCTTGTCCTTGCGCCTTGAACTTGTATGTTTGCGATCCTCGTTCCTCCCTTGTAACGTAATATTTTTTTATTCTTTTTTTCAAATATCCAAAAAGAACAAAAAAATCAAATATACCCCAAAAAGAGGATGGGAAAAGTATTTTCTTTATTGGCAGCATTATGAGTCGCCCTTGGATAAAGCACATCTGTCCGTTTGATTCATCAGACTATGGGATGTAGTACAACCTTAGGAATCTTTGCTCGTTACAGAGTTGTGTCCTCCACCGTTTGGTTACTCTTCCAAACATATGGAGAGTTTGCGTTGCCTCCTGCTTCGTAGACTTATGATTAACAGATATGCTGCCTGAGTCTTATCACTTGTCGTGCTATTATCCAAGGGAAGTTTTTTACTTAGCCTGAGTCAGCCACTCTGCAATATGTCTCTTGTCTGCATACCCGACCATCCTGAACGTCCAATCAAGTCTTTGTTCGAAATCACTGAAGCCTTCGGTCTGATCATCAAGATTATCAATTTTGTCTATGCCCGACGAGCCGTCGAAGACCTCTGGGTAGTGCAGTCGTACACTCATATTACACTCCTACCCGAGTTTTGAATATTTTGAAGTTGTTGCTCGAGCTCTGAAGTCCTCATCTCTAGCCATTAGACCTTATCAGCTTCTACGAAGATGGATACTTTGCATGTATATCTTTTGGATTTCGAGATGTAGCTCCACTGTGTACTGTTCGCGGATACACTTTATATAGTTATATGACATGGATCTACAGTGTATTTGATTGGTAGCCATGCGTTCTATTTTATCCCGAGCATGGGTATGCCCGCCTCGGTGAGACATATGATATTTTTTGCAGACGGCACTTCTCGATTCCTGATTCCTGGGCTCACTCATTCAGCACATCAGTACAGATTGGTAAAGAAGTGGTAATGTATTTCGGCCATCAGATGCTCTTCTGACCTCACACATTAGGGGGAATCTATTATAACCCTAAAATGCACCACACATGCTTACCTAGCATCAGGCCTACTCATATCCTTTCATTGCCAAAGCCATGCTGAATAAACTCTTGAAAATCCTCTTAAATCAAATAACCCTCTAGCAGGCCCACTACAGCCCGTGGGTACCCGCTAGCAGGCCCACTACAGCCCGCGGATACCTAAAAAAACACAAAAAACGGAAAGTTGTCGACAGAATGAGAAGCTTTTGGTGAGTTAACTAGAACTCCCCGCCATGCATGGCCGAGAGTTCGTCCAAAACCCTAGCTCCTTCTAGCCTATAAAAGGAGGGGTAGGGGTACTATTCAAAGGGGGGAAATCATAGCAAAGAAACTCTGCCAAATTGCCAAGCCAGTTTTGTCCCAACCCTTTAGCTTTGCCTTAAGCTTTAGGAGAAACTCAAGAAGCAGCAGTTGGAGGACAAAAGGAAGAGGAAGAGCCCAGGATCAGGATCGTGGAATGGTGATCGGCCTCAGAAATCATTGTAAGTTGGTTCATATTGAAGCTAATGAAAAAGATACTTTTCCCATCCCGAATACATGAATCTCATCTATGTTATTTGATTTATGTTTTATCTCTAACCCTCTAGTAGATCAGTAGCATGCATGCATATTTTTGTCTTGATTGCAGGAAGCTTTGTGGAAGGAGTAGCAGCAGTAAGGAGATAACAACTCAACGGAGGATCTACTTCAACCGTCGGAAAAAGGTTGGTTTAATTCTTCCCGTGTTTGCCTGAGAAAAGGGATTGAGATTTTGGGTAGAAGGTTAAAAGTTAAATCTTAAGGGTCATGATCTGTGTATAAGTTTAGAGCTCTAGCTTATTAGTCCGTAGGGTAGAATACCCCACAACACAAGAGCTCAGTGTTTGGGAGAAATGAGGGTGTGCTAAGGTGAATTCTCCTGAAATTATGAAGCCGAAGTCTCGAAGTGACGTGGCATGATGACATCACCCAGGGTGATGTGGACTTCCTTAGTCCTGCCATGTGTTAGTCAAAATGGAACTCTAACAACCTCGTTGGAACAAAAGAAACCTAACACATGGGGCCACGTGTCACCACCTTATATGATGACAATTATACTATGTGGACCCCGGAATATAAAGAAGTGTGGAAGCTCGGCATTTGGAAGTTAATGAACTTGTGGAAGTAAAAAATTTTGAAGCCTGAATTGTCGAAGTTCTGAAGCACCAACGTGACATGACATGCTGACATCACCAGGGATGACTTGGACACATGGGATGTGTGCCATGTGTCATTGAATTAAGAACCTTGGAGGATAGAAATTCCAGTTAGAGTGTGACATCTATCACCCATCATAGTGGGCCATGTGTCTGCTTCTAATATTTCACCACGTGGAACTCTTCTTGAGCATGACTAGTGGGGCCCTTGATGGTCATAGGGGACATGTGACACTAAATCCTACATTTTAGAGGATATCCACTTCGGAGGAAAGTGGGTTCGTGTGGGTTGAGAACTCCCAAAGGCTGAAGCGCTAGAGTTCATCATGACCATTGATAGTCGTGGACGCATGTCAGAAGATCTGACACTCCGGAGAGTTGTAACTCCAGAGGTTTTTGGCATTGAAGGCTTTGGAAACCTGAAGCATGGAGTCCTGAAGCTAATTGATGTCGTTGATTTGGGTAGAAAGCAGGGATCGTTGATCCCTCTCAYGTCAGTGGTGAAATTCACAAGTTTGAGGTTTGAGAGATAAGTTTTGTGGTGATTTGAAAACACTCAAAGCCCAAAACTCTGAAGCATGGAGTAAGCACCCAACTATTATCACATGGTCACATGTGGATTAAAGGCTGAAGGGAAGGGKTTAGTGCCCGAAAATTTTGTTTAAAGAACAGAAAAGGGACAATTGTTCAAGTAKCCATAACTTCATGCTCAGGTTTCAAAATTGAGCAAGGAAGTATCCATTTTGAAAGGTCTTGAACATTAGAAGATAATTGTTCACCCAGAAATTGGATCTGAATAGTCAATTTCTCAGGAAAATAGTAGAAAATAAGTCGGATATATTAATGAATCAAAATGGTTCATATTTCCATGACATTATTAAGAACAGATAGTCTAACAAATTTTTGTTGGTTGCGCATTTTTTTTGCAGAATTAACAATTGTCTGATCAGATTCAACACAAAGTGTAGAAGTGATGGATGATACTCAGGTAGTCTTCAGTCAAGAATATGAAAATAGAGGGTTGAATGTCTAGCTGGATAGGGAAGGAACCAACTCCAATGGACATGGAGGAGAAAGGGAGGAAGACATAAATATGGCTGAGACCCTCAGAAAATTGTAGGCAGATGTACAGAGCCACAAGGATGATAATGAGAGGCTTATGAAGGCCAAAGAGAAGCAGGAAGACTTCAACACGAAGTTAATTCAAAGCTTGGAAATAATTGGAAAGAATTTCGATAAGGATAGTGACTCCAGCAAATCAAGAAGGCACGGGACCCCTGAGAAGAAAGGAATATCAGGAGTGATAGGAGACATCCCCATCACTCCCAAAATAATTCCCATAGGAGAGAAAATGGTATCTCAAGTCCATCCCCTATCAAGAAACATAGGAGGTCTGGGGTGGATGCATTGAAAGGAGAAATGAATAAGATCAAACCTCCTACTTTTGATGGAGAGCATAAGAAGGATGAAGATACTGAGACATGGCTGCTAGGCATGAGGAAGTACTTCCAATTGCATAAATATTCTTCTCATGCATAGGGAAGAATTTCCATCTACCAGATTAAAGGAAAGGCATCCATGTGTTGGGATCAGCTGGTGCAAGTATAGCACCTCAGGGAGAAAAATGTGACTTGGAAGAAATTCAAGAGGCATTTTCAGAAGAAATACCTGACCAAGAGGTATTAAGACAAAAAGATGAAAGAGTTATTTGAACTTAAACTAAGAAGCATGGCTATTGATTAATATGAAAGGAGATTCTTATATTTGTTGAAGTATGTCTCCTTCATCAAGGATGAGACAGTGAAGATTCATAGGTACCTGAGTGGGTTTTCATCTTTCATCGGTGATAATATCCAATATGATGATCCCAAGACTCTGGAAGAAACTATAAGGAGATAAAAAAAATTATATTATCATCAAAAAGGAAAGCTACTTTCCAGAAGGCTTGAGAGGATAAGAAGAAGTTCAAGAAGGAACAGAGGCAGAAGGAAAACAAGCCTCCATTTTTTAGAAACAGTCCTCAAGGATAGCCATCTTTTAGAGAGCATAGAATGGATGAGGTAGGTGGTAAAAGGTCAATGTAGGCACCCATTCAATGTTGGGGTTGTAAGGGAGACCACAAGTATAGATATTTTTCTCACAAAAATGACAAAGTGAGAAATTTCCACAATGTTCAACAAGCAGAAACGGAGGACATGGGAAAAAGTGTACCAAGGATCTATGCAGCCCTGGACAACAATCAAGTTGAGTTTCAATCACACATGATTGAATTTGAAGGTATGATAAATAACCATGAATTTACTATTTTAATTGACTCAAGGGATATTCATACCTATGTAGACTCTAAGGTAGTGGAAAGATTTATTTTTCCAAGAAGAAAGCATGGGAAATGTTGGTTGGTGCAGCTGGCTACAGGAGCCAAGAGGAAAGTTGTTGAGTTGGTTAAATCATGTCCAGTGGGCATGAATGGACTGAGTACCAAGGAATATTTGAATATCTTTCCTTGGGGATCATATGATTTCCTAATTGGTATGGATTGGTTGGACCAAAACCATGCCATATTAGACTTCCATAACAAGGAATTCACTTTCTTGGATGAGGAAGGGAATAAGAGAGTAGTCTAAGGAATTCCTAAGGAAGTTACTATCCGAGAAATCTCAGCAATGCAACTAAAGAAGTGTTACAGGAAAGGATGTCAAATATTTGTGGCTCATATGGAGGAAGCATTTAAAGATAAGGTACCAAATCTAGAAGATCATGCAGTCCTGAAATATTTTGAAGATGTGTTCAAGGAGATACCAGGACTACCCCCAAAAAGAGATATTGATTTCTCTATTAATTTAATGCGTGGGGTAGCTCCAGTATCAAAGACTCCTTACATAATGAGTACACCAGAGCTGAAGGAGTTGCAAATGCAGCTTGAATATATTTTGAAGAACGGGTATATACGCCCAAGTGTGTCACTTTGGTGTGCTTCGGTCTTGTTCATGAAGAAGAAATATGGGACATTGAGATTGTGCATCAGACAGTTGAGAAAAGTGACTATAAATAATGAGTATCCTTTGCCAATGATCGATGATCTCTTCGATTAGTTGAAGGATGAAAAGATATTCTCAAAGATTGATCTTAGGTTAGGATATCATAAAGTAAGGATCGGAGATGAAGACGTCAGTAAGACCACCTTTAGGAGAAGGTACGATCATTACGATTTCACAGTGGTGCCATTTGGGTTATCAAATGCGCCAACAATTTTTATTTGCTTAATGAATGGTGTTTTCCAAGAATATTTGGACAAGTTTGATATTTTCTTTCTGGATGACATCCTTATATATTCCAAGCCAGAAGAAGAGCATGAACATCATTTGAGGATGGTGTTGCAAGTGCTAAGAGAACATCATTTGTATTCCAAATTGAGCAAGTGCTCATTTTATCAAAACAGAATTCATTGTTTGGGGCATATCATATCTGAAGAAGGGATAGCAGTGGACCCCTGAAAATATTGAGGCCAATAAGGGGTGGACAACACCTAAGAATGTGACAGAGGTCAGATCCTTCATGGGTCTAGTAGGATACTACAGAAGGTTCATTACAGGGTTTTCGAGAATAGCTCACCCAATCACGTCCTTGCAAAGAAAAGGGATGAAGTTTCAATGGACAGAAGAATGTGAAAAGAGTTTCCAGCAATTGAAGTAGTTGTTAACTAGTGCTCCAATTCTAAAGATCATAGATCCGAATGAAGATTTTGTGGTTTGCATAGATCCATGCAAAGAAGAACTTGGTGGAGTCCTTAGTCAAAATGGATTTGTGATATGTTTCGAGTCCAGAAAATTGAAAGAGCATGAAAGGCTCTATGCCACTCATGATTCAGAGTTGGTGGCCATAGTGCACGCTTTGAAGAAGTGGAGGAACTACCTCATGGGAAATAGGTTTGATTTGAGGACAGACCATAATGGTCTGAAGTACCTGTTTGATCAGCCTATTATGAATGCTAGGCAGAGTAGATGGTTTGAATTCCTCTATGAATATGACTTTGATATCAAGCATATCAAAGGAAAGGAGAAGTGGTTGATGCACTCAGTAGGAGAGTGCATGAAATGCATGATACAGACATTAGCATGTATCAAACAGATCTTAAAGATAGAGTTTATGAGCCTGCAAAAGCTGATTTGCAATACATGGAATTGGTAACAAAATTGCAGCAAGGTAAAATGCAGCAGAAAGCTGAAAATTATCAATTTGGAATTGATGGAATTCTCTTGTATAGAAATAGAGTTTATGTACCCAATTCTCCTGAATTGAGGAGTGTGATTTTAAAATAAATGCATAATGTGCCTTATGCAGGACATAGAGGATATCAGAAAACAGTTTCAACAGTCAAGAGCCAATATTATTGAACATGCATGAAGAGGGAGATTGTTGAATACATAGCTAAATGCTTGGAGTGTCAAAGGGTCAAGGTTGACCATAGACACCCAGCTGGGCTGTTGCATCCATTACCCATTCCTCAGTGTAAGTGGGAAGTGGTGACAATGGATTTCATCACAGGATTGCCCAGAACAAGAAAGCAACATGATGCAATCATGGTGATGGTGGAAAAGCTTACTAAATCTTCCCATTTCATTCCTATGAAGGTTACTCACAAGGAAACCAATGTTGTTGGCATTTATATGAGGGAAGTAACACGCTTGCATGGCATACCCAAGACAATTGTGTCTGACAAAGACCCAAATTTTACCTCAAAGTTTTGGAAGGGGTTATTCAAAGGGTTCAGAACAATTTTGAACTTCAACACATCCTATCATCCTGAGCCTGATGGGAAAACAGAAAGGGTGAACCAAGTGATAGAGGATATGCCAAGGATGTATGTGATGGACAAACCATCCAGATGGGAGGACTACCTACACTTGGTAGAATTTTCCTACAACAATGGGTATCAAGCATCACTGAAGATGAGTCTATTTGAGGCACTTTATGATAGAAAGTGCAACACCCCATTAATTTGGGACAACCCAGTTGATAGAGAAATAATCGGGCCATATTTTCTCAAGGAAATGGAAGAGAAAATTTTGAAGATTAAACAGAATTTGAAGGATACCCAAGACAGGCATAAAAACTATGCTGACAAGAATATAACTCACAGGAAATTTAAAGTGGGTGATCATGTTTTCTTGAAGGTGAAATCCAACAGAAGTTCCCTGAAGTTGGGAAACTATTCCAAGTTGGCAGCTAGATATTATGGGCCATTTGAAATCCTAGAGAGGATTGGTCCAATAGATTATATGCTTCCATTGCCTTCATTTATGTCTATACACAATGTATTTCATGTGTCTTTTCCTAAGAAATATATACTTGATGCTAATCATGTTATTGATTGGAATATGATTCAGGTGGAGCAAGAAATCACTTTTCAAGTGAATTCGGTATGTATTATGGACCGGAAAATCAAACAGCTCTGGAATTGATCCATAGGGATTGTAAAGGTCCAATGGACCTGATACGGTCCTGAGGATGCAACATGGGAGAACAAAGATGCTATGCGAGCAGAATAGCCACATCTTCTTGAATATTTTGAAAATCTTATTGATATTATGTAAATGAGTTGCACTGAGGATAGTGCAAACATAAGGGGACGAGATTGTAATACCCCAAGGTTGAGCCCCTGTAAAATGTAATGATGTTTGTAGGTTGGTGAGACAAGTAATTATAATCCGGTAGGCTTATGTGTTTATTAGTCCGGAGAGCCTAAATGTTAAGGCCAGTGGGCCTGATTGTGTATATGGAATTATATAGATTATTAATAAAATACATTGTTACGTGTAGACCGACCATAAAAAAAGATTTATTGGGGACTAAGCTCCATTGGGTAGAGAAAGTAATGGGGTTGAGAGGCTAGGAAAGAGGGGCTAAGCTTGAGGGATTAACCCAAGGGAATATTATAATGTATTCCTGAAAAATACTAAAGTTGGGAAATAAACCCAGTTATCCTAAGTTCCTTTAGGGAGAGGAACAGAACTCCAAGTGGAGAGGAGCATGATCCTGGAGAGACAAGTGTCACCTAGGATGCATACAGTTTGATGTGGGAATTTCCACCATTGTGGGGGTTCATGAACCATTTTGGACACCTTCCTAAGGAGTTCTCTCTCATCATTACAGCTCTCTCTCGATCTTGCAGGTTGGACATTCTCACCTTTTTTCCTTGCTCGCTCTCAGCATTCTAACCAGTCTGGCCATTTAGTTTCCCATGACTTCATCCTCATCATTTCATCCATCCCTTGTGCATTTCATGCACGCACTGAACAAGATCGAAACCAGAGCCTTTTTCCGCCATTGTGAACCTCTGTAAATTGTTGAGTCATCCCCTTGCCTTACCTAATTTTAGTGGTTGTGGATTGAAGAGGTGGGTTGTCAAGCCCTTGGTTGAAGATTCAGGTTGTCAGGGCCATGGTTGAAGAAGCAAGTTGTTAGGCCTGTGAGAAACTCTCTCCAGGTGAGAGAGTTTGCTGGGAAGTGGTTTCTCCTTGAGGGAGTCTAGCACCAGCTACGGAGGTCTAAGAATTCCTGATCTGGCCTGTTGTTGAAGCCCTGGAAGGGAAGTGGAGCAGCCGATGGACTATGGAACAGTGAAGGTGCATATTCCCAGGGTGGGACAAGAATGTGGGGAATGAGAGTTCGTGAGTAGTGGGTGTAAGTAGGCTCCTTGGAGAGAGTCCTTCCAATTTCACTGTGCAGTTTTCCGTAGCCTCAGCCTAAGTCTAGGATTCCTTTTCCCTGGGTGGAGTTTAGTCCCAGCTCGGGGGTGACCCACTGTTGAGCGTGATGAGCAGTGTGGTCTAAGGCTGGGAGGTTCATGGAAGGTCTTCATGCAATTGGTGGTCATATATTAAAATATAAGTACCAAATATGTGTTCTCTATGTGATGTGTATTTTGTACATGTGTTATAATGTTATGAGAATTGCATGTATGTATTATTGTTGCTTCTACATGAAAGTGTGTATGATTATAATGTTATGTCTGTTTCAAATTCCATCATATGTGTGTGTGTGTGTGTGTGTGTGTGTGTGTGTGTGTGTGTGTGTGTGTGTGTGTGTGTGTGTGTGTGTGTCAGAGATGTTTCCTTTGTGGCATGGCCTAGCTTGGGTGGTCAGGGGTGTCACAAAATGGTATCAGAGCAGGAAGATGGTTTCACTGTGGCATTGCCCAACCTATTGGGTGGTTGGGGAAGTCACAAAATGGTATCAGAGCATTATTTGGAGCAGCATGACCCAGCCTGGGTGGTCGGGGGTGTTACAAGAAGGCTTAGAGGTGATTGGCAATAGTAGAAGAAGATCTCGAGAAGAAAGTGTTAGAGGAATGTTTGAGGTTGCCATGGCCTATGGCCTAGAAACCCAATGAATTTTGTAAGCTCACATATTGTCCATATTGTATTTTATTCTTTACACAAATGAATAGAAGAATGAGGGTTTCAAATTGAATCCTTCTGCATGTGTATGGATGACTCTTTGCAATGCTCTATTGTTGTGTTATTTTTATGTTTGAATGTAATTACATTTATGTTTCCTATATGAAATAGCTCTTTGGGAAGACTGTGTTTTGGACTAATAGTTCTCTACATATGGGTGTGGCTAAATAGATTAATGAGTTGTGTATTTGCATTAATATAGTATTGTTGTTGATATGTTGTTGTGAGAGATCAATGTATGATTCCTTGAGAACAAGAGTTCTGGTTATACATAAGTATGAGTGTAGATATTTCTTAGGGCACAAAAGAGGGTATGTGAGATGTGAGGGGCTACATATGAGGGAGGATATTTCTTTGTTTTACGAACTAACAGTTGGCTACAATTTTGAATGGCATAAGTTACAGGGTGATGCACCCAAGAAAAATGCATAGATATGTTTCCAAGTATCTAACTATTTTGGCAAACATTGTACAAGTTGCAAATCTCATGATGTGGATCACGAATATGTAGTAGATGGGTTAGTGCAGGATTGTGTTCTATTGGTGCTTCAGAAGAGCATACGGTGGTATATGTGTTACCCTAGTGGTTGTATCATTCTCTATGTTGAGAAATATGTGTGGTTATATAATGCATAAGAAGTTTTAGAGCAATCTTGTTCCCAATATTATGCAACCCAACGAATTTACATTATGTGATGTACTAGGATAGGTAGGGGGTGGACTCTCCCTACATCAAAAAGAGAAAAGAGTTCTCATCTATGATTTTCCAGAAGGATTGATTTTGAACTATGGATTTGTTTTTCCAAGCATTAGTCCAAATCATAGAACTTGTGTAGTTCCCCTCCATTCTTATGGGGCTCTTTTATTCCACATATCTTGCATGTTTTTTGCACCATATTTTACCTCGTAGTTATTCCTTGTTATTGAGACACGTCCACTAGATCTCTATTGGTAGGAACTTATCTAGGATTGAAGGTCATAAACTCTTAAGCCTCCTAAATATTTGGAATATAGACTTTGTCCCACGATACAAGAGCCCATTTTACTTTATTTTTAGGAACCCCCTAAAGAAAAAGTATTTTTTCAGATTTTTAATGGATTTCATAATCTTAGAAGGAGATATTGGAACTAAGAAAATATAAATAGGCATGAAATGAAGAACTAATTTCAGAAAAGTTAATCTAACTAGGAGGTTTAGTGATCTAAAGTTCCATGAGATAATTTTAAGGTCAATCTTGGATCTATTCATAAGATGATTCCACTCTCTATTATCTTCAAGTGTGTTCTCTAGTGCTCTCCTCTACTTCATGAAGTTTTGTTTTCTTCATATACTATTGGTGTTAGAATTTGTTTTAATGTTGTCTAGTCGCTTGATGTAATTTTGTACTTAGTGTCATAATGATGATCATTATAACATCATTTGTGGGGCACTTATACATGTGACATGGCCTCGTTATACTTTTTAAATATTGCACATGTGCACATGGAGGTAGTATTGGGAGTTATTTGATGGTGATGTGCCTCTCAAGTAATGGTGACCTACACTCATAGATCATTCTTATCTAGAACTTCTCCCTTATCTCTTGATGAGCTTATAATCAACCATTATGGATTGGTTGATCTCCACCCTTGATTATTTCTTATAATCAATGGCCTAGGTTTCTCTTGGTTACTATAACTTGAGGGAATTGGTCTTGAATCATGCGAGAGTGGAGGGTGTATTATGGTATTGATCATTATCCTAGACCCTATGGGTCCTTAGGCTAGATCATAGAGATACTTGAGAGTGTTCTCTAGATTATGTAAGTGGGAGAGTTTGTTGAAGAAAAAGAAGGCCTTGCCTCTGTGGATGTTTCCCCACCTTGGGGTTTTACCACATAAATTTGTGCCTCCTCTTTCTTGTTTGTTAGATGTACTTTATTGATTTTATGGTTTACATAGGAGTTTAGATAGGATATATCTATGGTTATATGTTTATTCATATGTTCCTAGTCTTTCATGGTATTAGAGCATGTTTCCTAGATCTAACTCCTTGGATAAAATTCATTGTTTTGATTTTTTTGTTATTAAATCCAAAAAAAACAAATTGTACTCTTCAAATATTCCAGTCTAGCACCTTAGATATGATTTTTAAACCCTAATTTTCATATATATGTAAATTGGATCTCGACCACATGCTTGATTTCTTCAATTTCTAATAATTTTTCGCTAGATATGGCACTGTCATTTAATCCAAAGCATGTAAATTAGTCAATATTGACTACTTCTCATCAAAATTAGCCTTCATTTTCTTCAACTATAATTAAAATCCTATCAAATCTTGGGGTAATTTCTTGCAGGTTTATAAGCTAAAGTTTATGGGCCAAATTTATTTTTGAATTATATATTTTTTATTATATACATATAATTAAAAAAATGTGAAAATCGAAATTTCAATGGAAGGGAAAAGTGGTGATTTATAAACTTAAGGTTCTAATATTTTTAATTGGAACTCCTCTCTCCCACACAATGGTACAGTGTTCAAACATGCCCTTATGGATCTGTACACAAGTTGTGGCTTCTTCCAGGTATTCACCTTGTCGTACAACTTCTCCTTCATGACCTTTCCTCTGCACAGTGTGTGGATTGTAAGGTTTTGTTATCCTCTACATGCAATCCAGCAATTCAACATCCATTATTCATTTCTCTCACACAGTCATACATCATATGGATTTTTGTAGAGTATTTTTCAAAATCTATTTGTGTGATTTCTTATTGGCATGAGTAGAAGAAAAAGTGTTGTTTCCATTCATGTTGGTATTTTATGGGCAATGTGTTTGCAGAACATTTGCTAGATTTGGAACTATGTGCACATAGATCCACTCTCATAAGATTCGAGGTAGTGTGGATTCAATATTACAAATCCTTTACACTCATCTGAACAACCATACTCATATCTAGTTTGTGTGTATATTGAAGCCCATTTCCTTAGTTGTAGGCTTTCACTTCAACACTCAAATCGATGTTTTTTGGATTTACAACATCAAGTTTGGTGAATTGCAATTTTTGTGGATCATGGCTCTAATTATGTGTAGGAGTGATCTTCTTGTGAGTATTTTGAGCAGTAATAGCTTTTATACACTCAGATCCATAGTGTACCTCATATTGTAGTTTTTTGTTGAATAATTATAGGTGATATGCTCTCAATGGCTTGGTTCTAGTTGTTGCAGTGAAGAGAAGGAGCACTACTTAGGTGGTTGCAAACCATAATTTTGGATACACTTATTGTTCGTATGATTTAAATACAATAATTGTCTATGGAGTGGGATCATTTCTATTTCTCCTTGTAAGCCAGCCACTAATAATGGGTGTCACAAGATGTGTATTATTTCATAGATATTTGAGGTAAAGAGGATCTTTCACATGCACTATTAGTTTATTCATTGTAACTTGGTTGCAATTCATGATTGTAGGGGCTTTCTTTTTGGGTGAAACAACAAGAAATGCCTACTTTACAAGATACAAAAAAAAATTACCAAGAGGATGGACACCATATGATAGAGAATCGCCACATCATCACCAGAGATGCCATATCACTTGCCAACTCAATTGTGGGACCCAATTTTCTTCTTATTCATCAGATAAATTAATAAATCAAGAGATTCTACATAACACTTCTAGCTCATCCCATGGGGTTTTCAATTCAGTTTTTTGAGCTCATTTTCTATCACTCATAACTTTTTCATATGACATCTATTTTGAGTGTGATTTTTTCTAGAATGTGTATTTTTGAGTCCTCTTGGAAGTGACATAGGTGGATTTAGTGAGTTATTCTATTTGATTCTATTTATTTTAATTTTTTTGTAAAAAAATAGGGTTGGAATTCAATTTTGGAACTTAAAATGGTCATAACTTGTTGATATGAACACAATTTTGAGTGGAAAAAAATCAAAGTGCATAAATTCTAATACTCTATGTAAAGGTGATATCAGTTTCTATTTATTTGGCCACGTGATTATTGAGGATGTTAATGGCCACATATTTCTCCTTTGTTTTCCTGTGAGAACAATATACTTGAGATAGTTTCTTAATGGCATAAATTTGGTAATTTTCTTGGCACTATGTATTTTTTATGGGGAGACCATTATGCATACATGTGGTGAATATTTGAGAACTTGTTGAACTTGATGATCATTGTGAGATTATGTTCAAGTTCTTGATTGAAACACTCCAGTTGAGCATCAACTCTTTCAACATGTTGGATCACATTCAGCTTCATCTTCTGCTATCATCCATATATTCTTAAAGATATTGTTCTTTGATACATTGTGGACTTGCCATGGAGACGTGTGCCTTCGCTCTTGGAGGTTCTTTCTTGTAGTTAGCTCCCTATTTTCTTCACTTGTTCCTAAGTGGTGTCTGTGAAGAGTTTGGAGACAAATTGGTTATGTAGATTGTTACTCTATCTTGATTTTCTTAACACTTTATCATGAGCATATTGATATTTTCATTTTTAGTCATTCTTCACTGGTTATTAACAATAGAAAGTGTCTTCTCCTTGCACCTTATTGAGGGAGGATCTAGTTGCAGCTCATGGATGGTTTTCTACATTGTTCCACTCATCAGTTTATTCTTGACAGCAGCGAAGTTTGATGTTATCTTTCCACTTATCCAAGATGTTTGAAGTTGTCATTAAGGGGTAATGTAATGTAACACCATCTTCTCCAAATGTGTTCATTACATCCCATGATGTAATGATTTTCTAGTGGCCACATTCATAATTGTATATCCTATCACTATGATGACTATGAGAACATCATTCTAAGGAATTTGTACACACAATGAGGCATCATTATACTTGTGAGATCTCAAATATATCACATGATTGGCCTAAGTATTATGTAACACAATTACTTCCTCAAATCAAGTGCTCATTCATCTAGTCAAAGTTACAGGAGAATGTTTTAATGTGTTCTAAAGTTGTCTAGTGGCTTGATGTGATTTTGTACTTAGTGTCATAATGATGATAATTATAACATCATTTGTGGGGAAATTTTACATGTATCATGGTCTCACTAGAGTTATATGGTGGTGAATTTCACTTGTAATATTTCACATGTGCACATGGAGATAGTACTAGGAGTTATATGGTGGTGAATTGTCTCATGGGTAATGGTGACCTACACTTATAATTCATTCATATCCATTACTTATCCCTTATCTCTTGATGATATTGTCATCAACCTTTATGTATTGGTTTATCTCCACCCTTGATTGTGCCTTATGATCAATGGTTCAGGTTTCTCGTGGTTACTATAAATTGAGGCAATTGATCTTGAATCATGAGAGAGTGGAGGGTGGATTATGGTATTGATAATTAGCCTTGACCTTATGGGTCCTTAGGCTAGATCATCCATATACTTGATAGTTTTCTCTAGTTTATGTAATTGGGAGATTTTGTTGAAGAATAAGAAGGTCTTGCTTCCATGGATGTTTCCCCACCTTAGAGTTTTACCACCTAAATTGTTTTCCTCCTCTTTCTTGTTTGTTAGATATGTTGTATTGATTTGATGGTTTATAGAGGAGTTTAGATAGGATAGATATATGGTTATGTGTTTATTCATATGTTCTTGGTATTTCAATTGGTTATTTGTTGGACACAAGTGGTCAATAGTCATTGTGTCAATATTAGGTCATGATAAAATATTCCCAATTTTCATCTTCTTTGGTCACTTGGATAATTCAAGATAGTTCTTCATTGTAGGGTCATTAAATTGAGGAAAAATTCTTAGTTATTTACTACAGGGTCCTTAAATCGAGGGAAATATTTTTTATTTCTTATGTTGGGACCATAGAGGTAACAACACACTTTCCCCAAAATTTTGAAAATATAATTATCAACCTTATGTCCCCTTTCCCCACAAGAAAAAAACATGCATGCCTTCCTCCCTCTAGTCATGGTAATCATTAAAGAATTCCCTCCTTGGGCTTGGGCTTGGAAGATTTTATAATCATGTTCCAACTCCTGGTATTGATCCCTTGTTTTGAAAGTGTCTTGATCCCCTCACTCTCCATTATAATCCTTTTTCTTTGGTTCTTCAAGTTGAACTTATAATTTTTTCGATAGTGCTTATCAGTATTACATGTTTCACATAAGTTGAATATGTTCAACCTCTTCAAGTTATTATCCATTTTATCCTATTAGTCATTATGATCGGATTTTTTTTCTTCCTTTCCTTTCTTCAACTCATGCTACTTAGCTTCATTGATATTTTTCTAGGCCCAATATTCTTTGTGATTCTCTTTGTATTACATAATTGGCTTCATATCAACCTCCATTCTATGGCCATATCCAAATATTCTTGTGGCTTAGTCGTTGAAGATAATGGAACTCAATATGAAGTTGATACAAAGGTCTACATTGGTCATGTGGATCCAAATATGCATATGCATCCACATAGTTGGAAAGGGTTGAAGATGAATATTGAAGGAAAAATATCATTGTAGAATATGAAAACTAGACATTGGAAGTCATAATTGGCTCCAAATTTGTCACATTTATGTTCTCTACATAAGGTGGAGTAGAGTCATCAAATAGAATATGGAAGTGGTTGTCATCCCAGAAATGACAACTATCCATATACCAATCATCACAATCGACCTCAAAATCATACCAAGCATATACTTCTTGATTATATTCCTCCTTGATGTCCACCATAAGATATCCCTCGTGTATTCAAGCCAAGGACCTTTGAATATTGTCAAAATTATCCCTAAGGTATTGTAGACCATTTTACAGATCGGTCTTCAGGGCTTCAAACTTCCGTAGAACTTCCATGAGTTTTTGAGAGCAAATATCCATTGGAAACACCACATGTAATATAGAAAAAGAAAACTCTTAAAATTCAATATCCAAGGGCACTAATATGGTAGAAATATGATCACATTGTCAAAATTTATAAGCTCTACAGTCCTGCCACCCTCACGAAAAACCCAAAAAAATGGTTGATTTTAAATCAGTGATATCTTCACTTCTAGAGCTCTGATTCGGATGATTTGTTTTTTGAAATTGGGTGAAATTGTGAGAGGAAATTAGATATGTAATTTGTTTGTGAAAATTCGGCCCCATCTACTAAATAAATCAGCAAAATCATGCAATCATCTGCTAAAAAACCTTGAAAATTAGAAGTTTTTAAAATGATAATAACTTCACTTCCCAGACTCCATTTTGGATGTTTTTTTATTATTATTATTGGTTGTTTTTCCAAGAGGAACTCAGATATACAACCATTTTATTCAAATTATACACCGAAAACTACATGCATTGTCTAGAGTGTTGCATCCCTCTTTTTCTTTAAAAACAAATCTGCAAAATAAAAAATGATAGCCCTTTTTTGTGGTCGAAGAAAGTGCTTTGATACCAATTGTTAAGTACCAAAGACTTGAATATAGAAACACCACAATTATTCAGAGAAAATATAGAAAAACTCTCACTTTATTATTATAGAAACCCTTGAGGTAGGTCAACACCATACAATGGATACTATTATGGAATGCATTCTCTGTTGTTCACTTGCCTCTTCATGGGGGAAACCTTCTAATGAGATATTGCTCCAAATATACTACTACTACTACTACTACTTCTTGGCTTCCATTAAATTGATTGAACCCCTTTATATAGTGCTACCAACCACCTAAGAACATTCTAGAGGAGGAACCTTCTAATAAGTCCTCTTACATTTATTATGTTCATACTAATATATCTAACTACCATAGTGGGCCTTATTTAATAATATAGTGGACCTAGTCCACCTTACATTGAATGGCCTCCACTATTATCCTATGGGCTCCTCATTCCCACCCACTACCTCTCTAGCTACACAACAATGGGGCGGGCAACACATCGATAGTTTTTTCATGCTCAGCCCTTCATGGAACTAGGATAGGACCCAACACCTCACACTGAGTCAAACCCTTGACTTGGTTGGGCACATATAGGAGGATTAACCCTAGAGCATTTGAAAATATGGTTGGTTGGGCGCATTCTAAAAAACAGGTGGATGAACCCTAATGCATTTGAAAAGGTAAATATTTTGTTGTTCATCATTTGGTTTGACACATGACACTCTCGTCATTTAATTTGTGGTAATTTGATTTCTTTTCTTATAGGCCATGTAGCGCATAGGATATGGAATTGTATTGTTTGATTTTAACACATCCCACTAACTAGAATCAGCATGCATCTATTTACCATTTATTTTTAGTGTCATGGTGTGCTCCCATTTACTTTGATTTTTTTGACTTGATTTGGCAGTGTATCCCCTTTCTTTCTAATGGATACACACACACACACACACACACACACATATATATATACATGTGTGTGTGAGAGAAAAGATTACAGAAAGATTATTGGGACAAAACCCACTTAACCCTCAACCCATTTCTCTAATATTTTACTTCAAAATATAATTCAAGATTGGATTGCAATATCAAGTAATTTATGTTAATTATAAATAGGGATGTGTATGAAGAGGCGTGGGAGGACAAAATGCAATATTTTAAAATTGATCAATAGAAAATTACACTTAAAGTGTAATACCCCTAGGTCGAACCCCAATTGCACATGTATAAGTGTTTTATAATCTAGTGAACTGGGATGTGTTGGGGTAGAGTGCCTTTGTATATATGTTTGAGGCCCAAGTGTCTGTGTAATTTAGGCCAAGGAACCCATGAATTGAAAGGCCAGGGAGCCTAACAAATATAAATTGCAATCCCACTTGATTGTATTAATAAAATGCATCATTGTTGCAAACCAAATTAGACTAAAAGAGTATGGGGAGATAGGACTCCATGAGAGGATAGGGGGATAAGGGCTTAAGGAAAAGGGCTAAGTCAAAGGGGCTTAAGCCAAGGAATAAAATAATGTTATTCCTAAGTCCTAAATTCTTGTGATATATTTTATCCTATGTTCCTAAAGGTTGGGAATGAATCACCAAGTGGAGTCAAAGGTAGTTCACAAGGTGACAAGTGTCAAGTTAAGAGCATGCAAATATATTGTTTGGATTTAGTGTAATTCCATCATTATTTCCAATCATTCTTGCAATCCATAATCCATACCTTCGATGAGAGAGTTGTGAAGTTTTTTATTACGCAGTAAATCCTTGAGGGTTTGGGTTGAAGAAGCAAGTTGTCAAGCCTGTGAAGCATTATCCTTGAGTGAGATAATTGTTGGGGATAGTTTACCTATGTGTTGGGCTAGTGAGTCATGAGCTCTTAAAGAAACCTTTTGTTCCAAGTGTTATAGATCTATGACACTTCCTGAATGGCCTGTTGCTGGAGCCCTGAAAGGGAAGTGGGACAGTCGAAGTATTGTTGAGCAAAGAAGGGGTACACTTCCTAGGGTGGGACATGTTGTGGGGAATGAGAAGATATGAACTGGGAACTGTTGTTGGATTTGGCACTCGAGCCTATCTTTGTTGAGTTTTTTTTCAGACCTTAGTTTGTCTTAGGATCCTTTTCCCTGGTCAAGTCATATCCCCAACTCAGGATGAGCTTGGGGGTGACCTATTGTTGAGAGTATATGAACAATAGATTCTATAGTTGGGAGGAACGTATGAGATCTACATGTAGTTGGTGATTTACAACAAAAGATAAGTGCCCTTTTATATGTGTTTCTGTACCAATTACTATGTGTATGCTTATGTTAATTTTATATGTTGTAATTGTACACATTTATGCATGAATTGTGTGTTATTAGTACTTCATATTGGTTGCATATGTAGGGCATATTAAGTTAATAAATGGTATTAGAGCTAATTTTCAAGCTTGCTAGTAACGGGGAATGTTACATTGTGGTTAAAGAGAAGAGATTTATTCTGTGGCATGACCTAGCTTGGAGTTGGGGACGTTACATTATGGTATCAAATCCACAGGTTCAATGCTAATCCTGCATGGGATACATGCAACACATTGAAGCGAAAAAATTGCATATTTAAAGTCTAGAGGATGTCTACAATTTGTTTGTTAAAATTTCCAAGGAAAAGTTTGGTAATTTTCCTGCAATTTTGGGAGATTGGTATTCAAGGGTTAAAATACCTAAAATATAACCTTTGAATGGATAAATTACCTCTTAAGTTGTATGTGTTTCTATGCATGATGTTGTCTTAGCTTCTGGTTTTTCCCCATTACTGAGACTTGAGCATTGATAGAGGGGATTGACTTATCACTTGACCAGGATAATCAAGAAACTATATAGGTAAGGAACAGTAGTTTTTAGGCCTGTAATTAACTAAATTTATGAATTGTTGGGTAGAAATGGAGAAATTGGGCAAAAATTCCCAATTTATGACTGAATTTAGGAGGAATTCATGCCCAAAAGCATCAAACAACCGAGCATGGAGGTAATTGTTCATTAAAAAAAAATTAATTGACCCTAAGAATATTAATTTCAGAGCTTCCATGGCGGCAAAGGAAGAAATTTCAAATTATGCATTTTTTTAAATTTGGAAATTTTGGGGATTTTTCGTACGATGACGTTATCACGACATGCAGGACACGTGGAAGGTGACATGGAAATGATGATGTGGACTGTCATAGTGGTAGTTCCACGGTGGCATATCATTTTCACGGTAGCAAGTAATAGTGGTGGGGAGGTGGTGGAGTGGCGGACTGATACCATAAGTGGTATCACGAGTTTTAAAAGTGGTTTTGTGAAATACCAAAATCCTTTGAAATGGTATTGGAGCTACCATTTTTCATCTCGATCATATGGTGGTATCGGAGGTAAGTACGATGATTATTTACATGCACTTTAACCCCCAAAATCAGCATGATCCATTGATCTTTCTTTGATCTTGGTCATCTGATTGGAAAAATAGACAAGTAGCATGCGCTTAGGGAAAAAGGGTGTGGATATATGAAGGTGCACCACATGGATACTTGGCAGAAGAGGTGGTACCCTTGTCCCATCCGTCGTCAGAGAAGGTACCAAGTGGATAGTTGGATATGGTGGAGCCTGAAAGATAAAGGTAAAAGAAGGTAAAGAAAAGAAATAAAAGAGGAGAAAGAGAAGGAGGAACGTGTTAGAGGTTGATGAAGCAAGGCCAGGGTGCCCAAGAGGTTGACATGGAATCAGCTCAAGGTTTCAAGTGGACCCAGAATACCATATCATCATCCATGTCAGCAGAAACCAATGAAATATGTTAGCAAAGTATAGTGTTTTTACATGTCATTATCTTACAGGGCGTTTTTTAGGCCCTAAACAACTTTTTTAGGAGATTAAATTTTCATAAATGTAAGTGTCGTAGGCACCACATATAGTATTTGTAGCTTAAATAAAAGAGATCAAGGAGAGATTTCCAATGAATTAATATGTTCACAAAATAGAGCCCATATGAGAAACAGTGTAAACATTGCAAAGGAAAATTTCGACACTATTTGAATCCAGAAGGCATAAGTCCCTACTCAGAAGTCAGTTTCGGGAAAAGGAGAAGTCCATGGAAATATCTTGAACCATAGAAGACAACCATGGAGTTAGATGGGGAATCTAGGTACCTGAAACTGTATAGGATGAGAGAGAAGATTCCTATAGCTTTTAGTGTTAAAAGGGGAAAATAGTCAAAACTTTAGTAGGTTGTAACTATCAACCTCGATGCTAGATGAAGGTGAAACATGGTTAGATTACTCGAAATATAGGAATGAGGAAACCCAATTGGGATTCAGTCAAAATTCCAAAATATTGGGTGTTTGGAATTAAGTTCATCATATGAAGGGTGCACTTAAAGGGAAAAATTGTGCATAATTTTAAATATTTTGCAGAATTAGGAACACAATTAGAGCAAAGTAGAATCAGTAGAGAAGCTAGAAACATAGAAGATGCATAGAGAACTTACATCCATGAATATGAATTCATGGGGATCTTTTTCATCGTGGGTAATGCAGGGACAGAATCAAATGGGCATGGAGAAGGCAAATAGGAGAGCGTAAATTTGGTAGAGACAATAAAAATTATGCAAAGAGATGTGTTGAGCTTAGGAGTAGAAGAATGGCTCCAACATCAAGTTGTTTCAGATCTTCGACAAGATAGAGAAGAAAGTGGATAAGGAGATAGATTCAATTAATTCAAAGGGTCACATATATCATGCCTAAAGGGAAGAATCTAGAAGTTTCAGTAGTCATCACCATCACTCACCAAAACACTTAGTTAGAAGCACAAAAATTAGTCCAAGTTTATCTCTTGTCATAAATAATAGGAGGAGTTTTGGAGTAGATGAACTACAAGGAGAAATGATAAAGATAAAACCTCCTACCTTTTATGGGGAGCACATAAAAGATGAGGATGAAAATTCTTGGATGTTGGGGATGAGGAAGTATTTCCAATTGCATAATTATTCCTCACAAGCAGAAGGAAGAATTGCAATCTAACAGCTCAAGGGAAAAGCATCAATGTGGTGGGACCAGTTTGTGCAAGTAAAGAACATTGATGATAAGAACATCACTTGGAAGCAATTTAAAAAGTATTTCAGAAGAAATACTTATCCAAACGTTATTATGACAAGAAGATGAAGGAGTTCTTTGAACTCAATCTTTGGATCATGACCATGAATGAATATGAGAGAAGATTCTCGAAGCTACTAAGGTATGTTGACTTCATCAAGGATTATAAAGTCAATATTCAAAGGTTCATGGGTGGCTTGCCTTCAATATTCAGTGATAAGATACAATATGATGATCTCGAGATTCAATTGGGTTTATACGGATTGGTTTGTGTTGAGGGGTTTTTTCCCCCCCACCCAGGTTCATTTCCGCAAGTGACATGTTGAGCTATTAAATGAGCAAGCTATCAAAAAATCCTTGGCTTTATACAAAATCTAGTTTACCCCAGGTACCATCCTCGAAATGAGGGGAAGTGCTAAGTGGGTTTCCCCGGGCTCTAATCCAAAGTAAATAATAATAATAATAATAATAATATGTATGTATATGTGTGTGTGTGTGTGTGAGAGAGAGAGAGAGAGAGAGAGATGATGATGATGATGATGATCCCAAGACATTGGAGGAGGCAATAAGAATCTCACCAAGTGTCTTTACGATCAGCACAGAAGAAGACCAACTTTCCAAAAGGATTAGGAAGAAAAGTAGAAAGGTAATATGGAATACAGGAAGAAAGGACACAAGACACCATTCTTTAGAAATAGTTCTCAATGGAAGCCAGCTCAAAATGAACCCAGAATGCCAGAAATAATAGGAAAGGGGCCAAGGAAGCAACCTATTAAATGTTAGGGTTGTGAGGGAGATCACATGTACAGAGATTTCCCTCATAGAGGTGAGAGAGTGAACATTGTTCACAATGTACAACAAGATGATATAGTTGAAGACAACGGAATAAGCATGCCAAGGATCTATGCAGCCTTGGACAACAAGCAAGCTAAAATTCAATCTCATATGATTGAAGTGGAAGGTAAGATAAATGGTCAACCTATAGCTATTTTGATTTATTTAGGAGCTATCCATAGTTACATTGATCCTAATATTTTTGAGATATTTCATTTGCAAAGAAGCAAGCTTGAGAAATATTGGCTAGTTCAGTTAGCTACAAGAGCTAAAAGAAGAATCAATGAGTTGGTTAAGGATTGTCCAATGGACATGAATGGACTGAGTACAAGGGAAGATTTGAACATCATACCTTTGGGTTCATATGATTTCCTAATTGATATGGATTGGTTGGGTATGCATCATGTTTCCCTAGATTGTTATAACAAGGCTTTTACTTCTTTAGATAAAGAAGGGAACTTGAGAACAGTTCAGGGTATTCCAAGAGCAATATCTATCAGAGATATTTTAGCCTTGCAGCTAAAAAAAAATTCAGAAAAGGATATCAAATATATGCAGCCCATATGGAAGAGGCAACTAAAGATAAAGTGCCAAGTATTGAAGACCATCTAGTCTTGAAAGAATTTGAAGATGTATTTAGAGAGATATTGGGGTTGTCACCAAAGAGATATAAATTTCTCCATTAATTTGATGCCTGGCGCTGCCCCAGTGTCCAAGACTCCCTATAGGATGAGTACACCATATTTAAAGGAATTCCAAATTCAGCTTGAAGATATTTTGAAGAAGGGGTATATACACCCAAGTGTGTCACCTTGGGGTGCCCCAATGTTATTTGTGAAGAATAAGGATGGAACCTTGAGGCTATGCATTGATTTCAAATAGTTGAACAAGGTGACTGTGAAGAACAAGTATCATTTTCCAAGGATATATGATATCTTTGATCAATTGAAATATGCAAAGATATTTTCCAATATCGATCTCAAGTCAGGATACCATCAAGTAAGAATTAAATGAAAGTGTATCAGCAAGACAATATTTAGAACAAGGTATGGCCATTATGAGTTTACAGTGGTGCCATTTGGGTTGTCAAATGCACCATTTGTCTTCATGTGTTTAATGAATGGTATTTTCATAAATTACTTGGATAAGTTGTTCATTGTATTTTTGAATGACATACTTATCTACTCTTATTCTAAAGAAGATAATGAGAAACACTTGAGGATGGTGCTACAAGTACTAAGGGAGCATTAGTTGTATGCAAAGTTGAGAAAGTGCTCATTTTATTAGAGGCAAATACATTATTTGGGCCATATTATTTTAGAGGAAGGGATAGCAGTGGATCCTACGAAGATAAAATCCATTGAAGTATGGCCAATGCCAAAGAATGTCTCGGAGGTGAGATCATTCATGAGACTAGAAGGTTACAAAAGAAGATTTATTGAAGGGTTTCCAAGGATTGCACATCCAATCACTTCTTTGCAAAAGAAGGGTGTGAAGTTCGAGTGGACCTCTAAATGTGAAGAAAGATTTCAACATTTGAAGAATTTATTGAAAAATGCACCAATATTGAAGATTGTTGATCCAAATGAAGACTTTATTGTGTGCATTGATGCTTGCAAGGAAGGGCTTGGAGGAATCCATACCCAAAATGGGTGTGTGATATGCTATGAGTCAAGAAAATTAAAATAACATGAGAGACATTATGCCACTCATGATTTAGAATTGGAAGCCATATTTCATGCCTTGAATATGTCGAGTCATTATCTTATGGGAAAGAGATTTGATTTAAGGGAAAACCATTGTGGTGTGAAATATTTGTTTGGATAGCCAACTTTGAATGCTAGGAAAATCAAATGACTGGAATTGCCCAGTGATTATGACTTTTATGTAAAGAATGTCAAAGGAAATAAGAACAAGGTGGTTGATGCACTCAATAGAAGAGTGCATGAAATGCATTTTACATCCATTAGTATGAAAAAATATGATTTAAAAGACAGAATTATGGAAGCTGCAAAATCAGATCAACATTATATAGAGATAAAAGAAATATTACAGCAAGGTAATTCTCAGCAAAAATCTAAAGATTATGAGCTGAGAGAGGATGGAATCCTCGTGTACATGGGAAAATTTTATGTTCCCAAATCTCAGGAGTGGAAAAATATGGTGCTGAGAGTGTTGGTTTTCCATTTATCTATCTAGTCTTATTCTACTGGTCTTAAGGAGTCCTTACGAGGTATTATATTCCTCATTAACCCCTTATGGTTTGAGCCTGGTTCAAAACTAAGAAGATTCCCAACAAAATCCCATAAAGAATATCGGCCCTTTTGGTAACCCAGAAGGCAATGCAGTGCACGAAGTGCACTGCGCAGTCTCACCCAAGATAGCTCTATGGGTGGCTGCAATACTCAGGTATTTGAAAGCTGAGAATGAGTAAGGTCTGTGTTTGTGCGTTGTAACCTTTATTCAATCCATTTAACATCTTGTTATAACAATTATTCTATGAATGCATGTAAAATACCATATCTTCGTAGTTACTTCATTCATTCAACATTCATCAACTAATCAGACAAAAAGACGCATTCATACAGTCACAGAACACAGTGTTGTCGTGGTTCAAACCCTCTTGGGCTACGTCCACAAAGTTTTGGCTCTCGATATTTTATTATAGTTTAGAAAGATATCACATCACACATGGTTACAGTCTTAGTTCATCCTCTCTCATGCAAGCTCCTCAATCCCTATGAGGCTGACTAGATCACACCAGGCTCCTCATCCTATTATCTAACCCTCGGGATTGAGTCTCTCACTCCTCCCTTAGCTCACCAGATTAATGGGCCATCCAACTCTTATGGTTCTCTCTCTTCTTGTCCTTGGATCTCTTTCCCTCTTTGTGTGTCTCCCCTCTCTCCTAAGTGCTACTTATTTATATTTTTGTCTCACCAACCATGACAATGCATTACAAAAACCCTAACCCTAGTGTCATTAGATATTCCATGCATGTGCATGTTCTACTCTTCCTTCCAGCTGTCTTTTTCTTCTTGCATGCTTATTTTCCAAAAATAGCCTTTCTTTTTTATTCGGCATGCATCCAACAGGCCCCCAACACTGACATGTGGCTTGTCCCGAGCCACCTAAACCTTGTGCACTTCGTTGATCTCTCCAACAATCGCCTGGAACTTATTTGTGGTCTCCTTTTCTTGTGATTGGGCATGCGTGGCCTTCTCTTTGAGGGCATTCAATACCTACACTGCAATATCGTAGTTGATCCTCTCTACGCACTCTGCCTGAGCCTGTGACATGTTCTTCTTTGCATCTTCCGCTTGCGCAATGACCTTTATTGCCTGCTCCTGGAGAAGTTCCATTTGAGCTTAGCACTCCTTCTTTTGTGTCTGTGCAACTATGAGTTCTGACTGTAGTTTCTTCATATCCTACGCTCCTTTGACATGCTCTATGACTGGCATTATCTTCTGCCTCTGCTTGAGGTCTTGGATAGTTTCACTTATCAGTTCTTCTTCCCGGTCCCACTATTGAACCTATTGATCCTCTTCCAGCTTCATCCATAGCTTTGTTGCTTTCTCGAACAAGTCGGTCGCCACATGGACTTGTCGGTATATCTCCTTTATCTGCATTGTTGCTTCCTTATTTCTATGCTCCTTCACTTATGGTGGAGTGGTAGGTATGAGTTGTTCTCAGAGGTGCTTGATCTTCTGCCTGTATTAATCGATTGTCTTCACAATCTAATCAATATTCTGCATCACTGTGAGTTATGTTGTCTGCATGCTCTTTGGGATTTTCGCATAAGCTACGGCCAATTCCTACACCAGCCTATCTATGCGGTCTTTTTCATCTTTGGTCTCGATATTAGCCTACTCGAGTACCAATTCCAACTCGTCTCAATTGTCCCTTGTCTACTGTAATTTCGTTGTGTCTGTGTGTGTGCATGATTATACCTCCTACGCAACACTGAATTGCAGTTTATACAAGGCCTTGGTTAGTATCCATGTAACTACCAATTGTATTTGGGCCAAATCCTTCAGGGGTATCTACCCCATGATTTCATCCATGCGCGCCATGTTGGGTATGACGTGAAATGTCGAACACAGTTGTGTTGTCGTTTGGATCTTGTCCAGCTCGCTTGATCTAGCCTCCCCTCCTATGTGTGATGTTGATGGGACCATTCCTACATTGTTGTCAGTCACCTATGATTCTCTGAGTTATTGGAGGAGTTGTCACATGTATGCCAAATCCTCCTCAGTCATGTCCCTTTGTCACTGAGCATTGTCAAAATCCTCCACTATGCGATCCTGGATTGTTTGGGCCACAAGTTCTACATTATCCTCCGTGATCTATATTCTGGGGGTGTTCTGTGCACCTTATATTTCTTGCATGCACCCCCTGTTTGGATGAAAAGCCTCTTCGTCTGGCCTTGCTCCTGTTGAGTATCACTTGAGGTGGTTACCTGTGCTTCCTTAGTTTATTTCTCTTGTACCTACGCTGCATGGGTGTTGTTCTTCTTCCCCGCCTGGGTGTTGTTCTTCTTGGACTCCCCCACTTTGTTCTGTTGTGCCTTGTTCTGACCTGTCCTTGGCTTCTTGGCCATTGTTATCTCTTCTGCAGGTGTTTGTTCCTGCCATGCCTCCTCCTCCATTCTTGCAGGAATTTCCTGATTCAGGACTGGAATCCTCTAGTCATCATTATAATCCTCCATGGCCATATCTATGTTCTCCTCTTTGATGCAATAATGCAGTTGTAGCCATTGATTGTCAGGATCCTTTCGTGCTTGGATCCACATTGCATGCCTAGTCTCTTTGAATTTGGTGATTCCCTGCTAATGTGTGATTGTTTTCGGTCTAACTTGCCAAGTATTGGAGATGCTCTCTTGCAGGTCTCCATAATATTCTTCGAATATGGTTGCATTCACCTTTTTCCTTTCCCTGATAAGGATCCCAGTCCCACTGTTGAACCTGTTGATCCTCTTCCAGCTTCATCCATAGCTTTGTTGCCTTCTCAAACAAGTCGGTCACCACGTGGACTTGTCGGTATATCTCCTTTATCTACATTGTTGCCTCCTTATTTCTATGCTCCTTCACTTATGGTGGAGTGGTAGGTACGAGATGTTCTTGGAGGTGCTCGATCTCTTGCATGTATTGATTGATTGTCTTCACAATCTGATCAATCTTCTACATCACTGTGAGTTTTGTCGTCTACATGCTCTTTGGGATTTTTGCATAGGCTATGGCCAATTCCTACTCCAGCCTATCTGTGTGGTCTTTTTCATCTTTGGTCTCAAGCTTAGCCTACTCAAGTACCAATTCCAACTCATCTCGATTGTCCCTTGCATGTTGTAATTCTATTGCATCTGTGCGTGCACATGATTGTACCTCCTACGCGATGCTGACTTGCAGTTATACAAGGCCTTAGTCAGTATCCACATAATTACCAATTGTATTTGGGCCAAATCCTTCAAGGGTGTCTACCCCACGATTTCATCCATGCACAGCATGCTCGGTATGAAGTGAAATGTCGAGCTCGGTTGTGTTTTCATCTAGATCTTGTCCTGCTCGCTTGATCCATCCTCCCCTCCTATGTGTGATGTTAATGGGATCGTTCCTATGTTTTTGAAGGTCCCCTATGATTCTTTGAGTTATTGGAGGATTTTTCACATGTATGCCAACTCCTCCTCTATCATGTCCCTTTGTCACTGAGCATTGTCAAAATCCTCCACTGTGTGATCCTGGACTGTTTGGGCCACAAGTTCTACATCATCCTCTGTGATTTGTATTCTGGGGGTGTTCTTTGCACCTTATCTTTCCTGAGTGCACCCCCCATTTGGATGACAAGCCTCTTCATCTGGCCTTGCTCCTGCTGAGTAGCACTCGAGGTAGTTGCCTATGCTTCCTTAGTTTATTTCTCCTGTACCTGCGACGCATGGGTGTTGTTCTTCTTCCCCGCCTGGGTGTTGCTCTTCTTGGACTCCCCCACTTTGTTTTGTTGTGCCTTGTTTTGACATGTCTGTGGCTTCTTGGCCATTGTTATCTCTTCTACAGGTGTTTGTTCCTGCAATGCCTCCTCCTCCATTCTTGTGGGCATTTCCTGATTCAGGACTAGAATCCTCTAGTCATCGTTCTAATCCTTCATGGCCATCTCTATGTCCTCCTCCTTGATGCAATAATGCATTTGTAGCCATTGATTGTCAAGATCCTTTTGTGCTCGGATCCACATTGCATGCCTAGTCTCTTTGAATTTGTCTATTCCCTGATAATGTGTGATTGTTTCCAGTCTAACTCGCCAAGTATTGGAGATGCTCTCTTGTAGGTCTCCATAATATTCTTCAAATATGGTTCCATTCACCTTTCTATTCTTGGGATCTGACACACACCCCAGTGATAGGTAGCATGTTGTGTGGCAAGGCTTGGGTATTGTGCCAAAGAATGCATACCTGGGCTCCTTCCATCCGATCAAGGCGATCAGGATGAGTAGCCATGAATAGTGAAACTTTGTCCCCAAGTCGTGCACATCCTTGCAGCCATCCAGAAATAGATTCAACAAATATGGGGACCAACTGAGTTTGATGCCCTCCGCACACTGTGCTGCAGCTGTGACAATCACAATAGGGACTTCCTCCTTGTTTCATTTTCTAAGAAACTTGCATGCCATGATTTTTGTGGCCATCCTTGTCATTTTGTCACTAATACGCTTGATTATGATTACGTGTGACCCCCTTTTTGTACCATATTTTTTGTTCATTTCCTTGGCTAGTGCCTTCTCCTTAGTTTTTTCATCCAGGAACTACATGGGTTCCTCCCCCCATGATGGCAGCCCTGTGATGTGTGTAATGATCTCTACGTCTATTGAGACAATTTGTTCGAGCCACAGGTATCCTCCATGGGTGACTTCCATCAATTTCTTGATGCAATTGTTTGTGTATTAGCCTCTCCCAAAGTACGGGATGTCTAACAGGTCTAGAATCCTAGTTTTGGCCAATCTGGATGCCCACTGAACTGGTTGGTTAATTGGTTTGCCAAAGTGTCCTATACCCACAGTATGCATGTAAAATTTCCTAGCAAACTCTGAGAACTTATTCGTGTTCGTCATGTCATGGTCTGAGTACTTCAATTTCTCTATGTGACCTAACATGTTACCTGCAATACGTACCCCTTATGGTATGCACAGAAGGACAATGGTTGTGGCAGTCTGCCTGTGCAGTGACCTTGGTACTACATGTTTTCCCTTCCACTATGGTTACTGACTCAAGGTTCTAGCCTCCATTGTTCACGCTTATGCATACTCATCTGCTCGACCAGTGAAATCTTCCACTGTTCCCTCTTATGGTTGTTCCAATGTGGTTTTCTGTGATCTTTCCGGTGCATCTATTTCTTCCTGGTTTAGGACCATCCCATTAACTCTTGGGCCTTCACCAGGGTTTACGGGGTACGAATTATTTCCTGCGTCCTCAGCCTATTTTCCATGTCCCCCTTCTGGTACATCAATGTCCATGCCCATTGGTGTTGTCTGCTAGGTCTCCTCCATGAAAAGTGTGGGGCTTCCTGGTGTCATATCAGACAACGAGATTTCGTCCACATTGACGAATTCTGGAGGCTGAAGTGGTTGTTGTTCTCTTCCTTGTGCTTGTGGTGGTGATATGGATTTGCTTCGAGGTCATCTACATGTCTGGATCGGTTTTCCCTGGTTGGGTGGTTCCATGGTGTTGATGGTGTTTTCCATCGATCTTAGTAGTCTTTGTTACCTCTACAAACTTCTCTCTCAGCACTATATATTCTATGGCTTATGTTTTTCTTAATTGCACAATAACCTTCCCAATCTCGCGTAGTAGCTTATATAGGAATTGTGTGAAGCTTCTTGGAGACGTTACCAAATTTGCATTTTAATTCAACTGGCCCTTACTACGTACTTGCCATTGATTTCCCTTGTCGTCGCCAATTGGCACGATTAATGCGGCATCCCGTCGGTCATTTTTTTTCATTTAATTTTGATAGTCATCATCCATTGGCAGTTATTTGTCATACCCCTATTTCCCGTTGTTTCTAGATTTGTAGTGATCGTTAGCCTTTTTTTCCGTCATGTTGGAATTTTTGAGAGTGCGTGCTCACTCTATTTTTGCCGCATGATGCCTATGTTTTTATCTTTTGATGTTCGGTGTGTTATCTCTTCTGTTTTTTTTCTTTTCTTTTCTTTTCTTTTTTCTTTTTTTGTCAAGTGCCAAGAGGTATACTATTCCTATATAGCTTCATTCGACTCCCACTAATCATCCCTCTAAGTTTTGTTCCTCCTAAATCCTTCAACTATACATATCCCCCATCTGTGACAGTATTCACTTCGAACGGTCCTAACCAATGCATTCTGATTTTTCCTGGGTGATGAAGGGATTTACTATCATACAACAAGACTAAGTCTCCTTCCTTGAAATCCTTTCTCTTGATATGTCTCTCATGCCAAGATTTGTCCCTTTCCTTCTAGACTTCTTGGTGAAACCCTACTAGAATCTTGTCTTCCTCCATGATCATCAGTCGATTTAACCTTTCTTGTACTGCACCTCATTTTTTCATGTTTGTAATTGTTGTTATGCATAAACTTGGTACCTAAAATTTTAATGGCACTATTGCTTCTTGTCCATACACCAATCTAAATGGTGTTTGTCCTGTCAATTTTTTTCATGTGGTCATGTATGCCCACAATACTACTGGTATCTTTAGGTCCCAATCATCCCTATTAATGTTGCAGATCTTCGTCGGTGAATTTTCAAGGATTTTATTAAAGGCTTCCACTGTTCCATTTGCTTGAGGGTGATATGGTGTACTTTTTTTATGATAAACTTCAAACCCCTTAGTCATAACCTAAATAGTGTTGTTGATAAAGTGAGTGCCTTGGTCACTCAGCAAAATCCTTGGGAAACCAAATCTAGTGATCACTTTCTCAAACAGGAAGTGTGATGTTGTCTCCACATTGCAATCTTTTATTGGTGTTGCTTCCACCCATCTTGTCAGGTATTTTGTCGCAGTGATAATGTACCTCTCTCCTGAACTTTTTGTTGGTGGGTTAATTGGTCCCACAAAATCTATTGCCCATTTTTCAAATACCTGCAAAGTTACTTTTGGTCGTAGGGGCATCTCATCCCTTATAATCGGTTTGCCAATCCTCTAACATACATCACATTTCTGAAAGTAGTCCTTCGAGTCTCTGTGAATGATCGGCCACCATAGTCATGTGTGCAATAAATTTTCATAGTAGCTTTTCCTACATAATTTCCTCTTGTTATTCCCTCATGGGATTCTGCTAAGATCATTGCTCTTTCGTGTTCTAGCACACATCTTCTCAAGATGATATATGCACCCATTTTGTATAAGTGTCCTGCAATTAACTAATAGTTTGCAGCCTTGACTACCATATTTTTCCTCTGCGCAGTGTCATATTCATGTGGCACAGTCCTTGTACTCAAGTACTAGATGATGTCTGTGAAGTATTCATCATCTATCTGGACTAAAAATAGTTTTGCATTGGGAAAATTGTTCTCTATATTCATAGGTTCCTCCCCATTAGTAATATGTGACAGGTGATCAGGTCCTGCATTCAACTTTCCTGGTTTGACTATCACTTCAAAGTCAAATTCTTGAAACAACAATAACCATATACAAATCCTTCCCCCCAACACTGGTTGTTTGACAAGGTATTTGAGCGTTGAATCATCTGTGAACATCTTGAAATGTTTTCCCAATAAAAAATGTTTGAACTTCTGAAGCGCATAAACCATAGCTAAACCTTCCCTCTCTATGGTGTTGTAGTTCTACTCTGATTCTAACATTTTTCTGCTAGCAAATGCTATAATATGGTCCAATTCTCTTGCTCCTGGTTGCGCTGGAATAGCTCCAAGTGCTATGGTTGATGCATCTACATGTATGTGGAATGTATTTTCCCAATCCGGGAATATTAGGATTGGTGCAGTTACCATCCTCTCTTTCAAGGTATCCAAACCATGTTGACAGTCCTCATTCCATTGGAACTTTGCATCTTTCCTTAACAAATTCTCCATTGGCGCAGTGATTTGTGCATACCCCTTTATAAATTTCCTGTAGTATCAAGCGTGTCCCAATGTCGCTCTCAATTTATGGATTGCTTTTGGTGGTGGCAGGTTAACGAATTATTGCAATCTTGGCAGGATCTACTAGTAAGCCTTGCTTGCATACTATATGGCCCAATAATATCCCAAAAGGTGTTCTGAAGATGCACTTCTTGATATTTAATTATATTTGGCACTGCCTGCATCTTTCTAACATTGGTCGTAAGACCTCTACATGGTCCTTCGACAAACTATAGATTATCCAATCATCCATATATACTTCTAGAAACTGGTGCATAAACTCTTTAAATGCAGTTATGACTACTCTGGAGAATATTCTTGTTGCATTCTTTAGTCCAAATGACATAAATGTGTACTGGTAGGATCCCCATTCCATGGAAAAAGTGGTCTTGTATATGTCTTATAGTATTATCTTGATCTGATGGTATCCTAAGAGTTCGTCGGTGAATGAATAAGCTCCATGCCCTCCTACATTCTCCAAGACTTCATCTGTGAACGAGGTAGGGAACGGGTCATATAGTCATGCATCATTCAACTTCCTCAAGTCGACACATATTCTTCTCCCCACTTGTTTCTTCTCATGAACTACCATCGGGCTTATCCATTCAGATTCTTCTATAGGTTCTATGATTCCAGCCTCCAACATCCTATCAATCTCAACTTTGACTTTTTGCTTATATATCGTCTTTAGTCTATATAGTCATTGTTTGATTGATCTTGCCTCAGCTATGAGCAGTATCTTCATTTCACCTAGCTCTCCTGCTATGCCTTTCATTTATGTGAATGTTGTTGGGAACAGGTCGATGTACTCGCGCAGTAACTTTGTTATACTTTCCATTGTTTGCTCATCCTAATAGTCTCAAAGACTGGACATTTTTGGATTCTCAACTGTCCCGATGTTGACTTTCTTCACCTTGATCGATGAAGCAATTACTTATGATTCCAAAGGTGTACCTTCCACTTTTCTCTCTCCTTCAACTTCCTCAATCTTAATATCCTGCGGGTCATCTTCATATGGTGCTTCTTCCTGCACATGGTAGCATGACAGTAGTTCTTTCACTGTCTGTATGTTTTGTTGTTTTTATTCTGTTATGAGTTCAACTTCTGGTTCCTTAATGAATATCACCCCTCTTATTTCTTTAAGTGTTGCATCTATGTTGGGGTTCTCATGCTCAAATGTGAAAGTGACTATAAAGTTATGTTTTAATATTGTCGAGCTCATAGTTCCTCTGCACAGTTCTTGGTCTGTATACCAGTTTGTTGGGATGCCTTCTAATGTGTGCACGAAATGGTGAGGCAATTCCTTCGGTGGTGTCATTTTCAATAGCATTCTGCACTTATCCAAGTGTTATGTTGGTGCCCCTTGTCCATCATATTTCTGTATTTGGTTTCTTCTTTGTGTTGCACCAAACCTAATGTGCAGTAACCACTTACATCAGTACCAGTACTTGATTGTTTCTTTGTGCGCACCTCACCATCTCGCAAGTGTCACCTTGAGTTATATATATAGGGCTAAGAGCCTCTAATTTTCTAACACTTCATATTTGTACCGTGTTAAGAATGTTTCTAGGTCGTTCACCCCATGAAAGTTGGGAGGTCCCTTATTTACATACCTAACCATCTTACTGCGCGGTGTATTCTTGTGCATATTCTTGTGGAGACTTCGTCTAACATCTACTGCCAATTTTCTAAGCCTATATCTGAGTCTAATGCACATGAGGTGATGCTTTGCCAGCTGAGTACCCCATCTGCAGTTGGGTTTACATAGTCTTCATCTCACGTAGTTTTTTATTACAACTAGTTAATGTCCTCCAGGTCCAAGAAAGTAGGCTCTACAAACCTTTCCCATTCTGATGGGTCCAATGGAACAATGAATTTGTATTCTCCTGAGTCAAAGGTCATTTTCCACATCATTAAGTTGATTATGGCTTGGTTATCAAGCGCTCAATCCAAGTCGATAAATGTTGGGTAAGGTGTTGTGCCATCCACTATCTCAATCACTTCGAAGTCGGCTTTAGTTCGCACTCCATCTAGGTCTATTGTCACTCCTATTAGTCTTCCAATTGGTAGAACTTTGTGTTGATTTTCTAGTTTCAGTTGAACCGGTGAATATCCTAATGTGGGATCTCCCATACATTTCCATGTCTTCTTGGGTAATACATTGATTTTGGATCCTAAATCTAGTATAATATCTCCCATGTTGAAATCTCCAATGTTGGCGTTCAACCTGAATCATCTACTTGTTCTTCTCCTTGTATGTAGATGGTTGATTGTTTTCTGCTATATCCTGCCTTCTACTTCTATGTTATATATTTCTAGCATATTTTGTAATAGTTCAACAGAGGATGGATCATTTAGTAGTTTTACACATGATTGCAAAAATACTTTAATCGTACTTACGTGTCCCAGGGGTTGTGTTTCTTTGGTATGATCCAACGATGGAGGCATCTTATACTCTGGTACTTCCTTACTATGTTGTGTGGTTGATGTTGACGCAATTTTTGGCTTCGGGAATTCTTTTCTAGCTTGCTTGAATATCTCCTTCTCGTTCTGCGCATCGAATTGCTTCCTTGGTTCGGCATTCTTCTTCACCCATTGGTGTTGTGATGGCTCTTTTCGTACTGCGTTGCTTCCTGTTTTATCTCCTCCGCGTGTAACTATGTTGATGTTTCTTCCTTCATCCCTTGCTTCTACTAAAATCCATTGAAAATTCTGATTGTTTTGATTTATCTTATCCTAGATATTCCCTAATAACATCGGGCATTCTGTCGTGTTGTGATCTGATGCACGACAATACATACAAGTCATTGGTGGAAGTGGAAATTCGCATGTGTAGTGTCCTGGTTCTTTACAATTGTGACATACCACTTGTCCTATACCTCTTCCAAAGACTCCTCTTGCTCTTCCTCTGCCTCTGTAGCCAGCTCGATCCCTTCAAGGTGCATTATACTAAGGTGCATGGTTATACTGTGTGGTATTATAGTGTGGCAGTGCGGTATTATATTGTGGTTGTGTAGTGTTGTAAGGTTGGTGCACAGTGTTATATTGTTGTTGTGTAGTGTTATATGGGGATGGTACTTGATTAAACTGAGGTGTGGCTTACCCAGTCATCATTTATGCCTACAACTTATATGCATCTAATTTTCTTTCCCTCGTTAACTCAATGGTTCTACAATCTTTGTCATCATGGCCTACTGACTTACAAAAGTTGCAATACGAGCTCTTTGGTACTGTCTGGTACTTCTACATCATTGGGAAATGGTATGGGTTGTGACCTATTTCTTGCATATTTTTCACCATGTTCCTCTTGTTGGTACTAGATTTGGCATTCCTGCTACCATGTATTGCGTGAATGTTGTACATTCGTTCTTATGGTGTCCTTCTATCCTACATGTGGTACACCAAATGGCCTCTATTTTGTCCTTGTTCTTGTTCTGGTTTAGCTGGAATGTTAAATTCTTCAGTTCTTCCTTTAGCTCCTCGATGGTTGCATATGTCTTCTAATATTGGTTTTTTTCTAGTTGCAGGACTGCCTAGAGAGCCTCTGCCTATGTCTGAAACTTCTTTTGTCGCAGAGGATACTTCAAGTGTGGTAATAGTGAATTGACAAACAGATTTTTGTGTTTCATATTTTTCATGACGTATTTTATCTTTCCCTTTAGTCATTTGAATCTCTGGTCAATCTCCCATATAGATTCTCATGGTTTTTGTCTGATATCTATCATTTTGTTCATGTATTGATCCTCTAAACTCATCTTTTGGAACGCATTTATCAACAGCTTCTTGATATCTCCAATCATTCTAGTTGTCCCCGACGGAATGTTTACAGCTACACTCATATACCAATCCAATGCGCGATCTCTTCATGTGATAGCTAACGGTGCAAGTTTAGTGTCCTCGTCTGTGATCTGTTTTTCTTCCCAAATTTTTTCACAGATAAACAGGTGCTTCTCTGGGTCTTACGATGCTTATCCTTTGAATTATGGTAACCTGATGGTGGGATCATTTCCTTCCATATTAAATGATAAACTACTACCTCCGCTCGATGTAGATACTTAACTACTGCTTCCTAAACTAGCTCCCCTAGTTGTTGTTCCTTTTGTAGATGTACTTTATGTTTTCTTCCTTCTCCCAAAATTCGGTTGTCTAAAAAGTTGTGTTCTTCTTGGTGTATTAGTCACACATGGGTTTATGGGCTCCACACTGACATTGATATGGATAGGAGTGTTTCCTTCTACTTCCACTCTTGGACCTCTTGTATTCCTCTCATATGTCATGCACGGGATTTCCTCAATCTGCTCCACAGCCTGGAGATCCTCTACCTCCTCTTCATCACTTGTCAATCCTTCCCTCGCGTCTATGGCTCTCTTCTTGGTGTTCACCTTATATTGGTAGGGTACTCCACTATGCTTCCTTGCAGTTGTTGTCATGATCCGCTTGATCTGGTCGTCATCCATTATAATTGGGTCCACTCCCTCCTCCTTCTTTCCTTTATCCCCTTCTCCTTCCATTTCTCATTTTTTTGTCATTGCTTCCCCCCTTCCCCCATGCACACAGGGAATTTTAGTTGTATGATTCTATTATCATTACACCTTTGTTATATAGCAATATCTTAATGGAAGTATATAATGATCTAATGTACCTACCTCGAGGCCTCTTCAAGAATTGTTGTCTGACTGCGTTGTACGAATTTGTTGTATCTATTGCAAACTCTGTGATAAACTTGGCAACAATGTTGTCTAGCCAGAAATCTACTACGCACATTAACTTATTATCAACTCGTTGTAGTTGCAAGATCTCTTAAGTATTCCACTCTAGTTGTCTGATCTGATTCGTAGGATAGTTGTCTTTCAATATTTTGATCCACTCATGCAATATGTGTGGGAAATCACAGAACAATACTTCATGCAAGTCGGTGAATACGTATTTGTCCATATATTTTTGAGGTGTTAACTTTGGGTTTTTGTTATCTTTTTGCACAAACTCTAGCTCCTTTGTCTTCAACCAGCTCTCTATCTCTGCCTTTGTCGGATTCCAATCTCAACATCCCCTTTCAGATTCGCATTCTTTCACCTTCTTGTCATATGATCCCATATTATTTTGACACTCCCTCACAAGATCTCATATTCTCAATCTCATTTTATTCCAATCAACCGGCAACGAAACCATTTGTTGGTTTTCCCTTTATTTATCTAGTCTTATTCTACTGGTCTTGGGGATTCCTTACAGGTTATTATGCTCCTCATTAACCCTTATGGTTTGACCCTCGTTCGGAACTAAGATGCTTCCCAGCAAAAGCCCCTAAAGACTATCGGCCCTTCTGGTAACCTAGAAGGAAATGCAGTGCACTGTGCAGTCTCACCCAAGATAGCTCTATGGGTGGCTACAATACTCAGGTGTTTGCAACCTGATATTGAGTGAGATCTTTGTTTGTGTGTCGTAACCTTTATTCAATCCATTTAACATCTTGTTATAACAATTATTCTATGCATGCATGTAAAATACCATATTTCTATAGTTACTTCGTTCATTCAACATTCATCAACTAATTAGACACAAAGACACATTCATACAGTCACAGAACACAGTGTTATTGTGGTTCACCCCCTCCTAGGTTACGTCCAAAAAGATTTGTCTCTCGAGCTTTTATTATAGTTTATAAATATATCACGTCGTGCGTGGTTACAGTCTTAGTTTCTCCTCTCTCACATAGGCTCCTTGATCTCTATGAGGCTGAATAGATTGCACCAACCTTTGTAGCCTGTGATCTAACCCTCGGGATTGAGTCGCTCACTCCTACCTTAACCCACCATCTTAATGATCCATCCATCTCTTATGGTTCTCTCTCTTATTTTCCTTTTCTCTATTTCCCTCTCTGGGTGTCTCCCCTCTCTCCTAAGTGCTACTTATTTATATTTTAGGCTCACCAGCCATTACAATGCATTACAAAAACCCAAAACCTAGCATCGTTAGGTCTTCCATGCATGCGCACGTGTTTTTCTTCCTTCCAGCTATTGTTTTCCTCTTGTATGCTTCTTTTCCAAAAAAAGACTTTATTTTTTATTCAGCTTGCATCCAATAGGCCCCTCGTCCTGAGCCACCTAAACCTTGTTTGCTTTGTTGATCTCTCCTATGATTGCTTGGAACTTCTCTATGAGATCCTTTGCTTTTGTTTGGGCCTGCGCAGTCTTCTCTTTAAGTGTGTCCAATACTTGCACTTCAATCTCGTCGTCGATCATCTCTGAGCACACTGTCTAAGTCTGTGCCATGTTCTTCTTTGCATATTCCACGTACGCAATGAACTCTTTTTCCCGCTTCTGGAGTGGTTCCATTTGAGCTTGGCAGTCCTTCTTCTTTTTCTGGGCGACTATGAGTTCTGACTATAGTTTCTTCATATCCTGCGCTCCTTTGACGTGCTATGTGACCAACATTTTCTTATGCCTTTGCTTGAGGTATTGTATATTTTCACTTATGCTTTCTTCTTCATGGTCCCACTGTTGGACTTGTTGATCCTCTTCTAGCTTCATCCATAGCTATGTTTCCTTCTCGAACAAGTCAGTCGCCACATGGACTTGTAATTCTATCTCCTTGATTTGCGTTGTTGCCTCCACCTTTCTCTGCTCCTTCACTTCTGGTGGAGTGGTAGGTATGAGTTGTTCTCAGAGGTGCTCAATCTCCTGCCTATAGTGATCGATTGTCTGCACAATATAATTAATCTTCTACGTCACTGTGAGTTCTTTCATCTACGTTCTCTTTGGGATTTTCGCATAGGATATGGCCAATTCATACTCCATCCTATATGTGCGGTATTTTTCATATTTGGTCTTGATCTTAGCCTGCTTGAGTACCAATTCCAACTCGTCTTGATTGTCTCTTGTCTACTGTAATTTCATTGCATATGTGTGTGCATGTGACTGTACCTTATGCGTGACGCTGACTTGCAGTTTATAAAAAACCTTGGTTGGTATCTGCGTCATTACCAATTGTATTTGAGCCAAATCCTTCAGGGGTGTCTGCCCCATGATTTCATCCATGCGCAGCATATTGGGTGTGACGTGAAATGTCGAGCTCGATTGTGATGTCATCTGGATCCTTTCCTACCCGCTTGATCTAGCCTCACCTCTTATCTGTGATGTTAATGGGATTCTTCCTACACTATTACCGGCTGCATGTGTTTCTTTGATCTGTTGGAGGAGCTTCTACATGTATGCCAACTCCTTCTCAATCATGTTTGTTTGTCGCTAAGCATTGTCAAAATCCTCCAATGTACGATCCTAGACCATTTGGGCCACAAGGTCTACATCATCCTCTATGATCGTATATTTTGGGGGCATTCTGGGCACCTTATATTTCTTGCGCGCACCCCCCGTTTGGATGACTTGACTCTTTGTCTGGCCTTGCTCCTGTTGATTATCACTCGAGGTGGTTCCCTGTGCTGTCTTAGTTTGTTTCTCCTGTACCTGCAGTGCCTGGGTGTTTCTCTTCTTGGAAGCACCCCCTTTGTTCTGTTTTGCCTTGTTCTGACCTATCCTTGGCTTTTTAGGCATTGTTATCTCTTCTGTAGGTGTATAATCCTGCCATGCCTCCTCCTCCATTCCTACGGGAATTTCCTGATTCACTACTAGAATCCTCCAGTCATCGTTCCAATCCTTGATGGACATCTCTATGTCCTCCTCCTTGGTGCAGTAGTGCAGTTGTAGCCATTGATTGTCAGGATAATTTCATTCTTGGATACACATTTCATGCTCAGTCACTTTGAAGTTGGATATGCCTTAATAATGTGTTACTGTTTCTAGTGTAACTCACCAAATATTGGAGATGCTCTCATGTAGGTCTTCATAATATCCTTTGAATATGGTTGCATTCACCTTTCTGTTCTTGGGGTCTGACACACACCCTAGCAATAGGTAGTATGTTGCATGTCAAGGCTTGGGTATTGTGCAAAAGAGTGCATACCTGGGCTCCTTCCATCTAATCAAGGAAATCAAGATGAGTAGCCATGAATAATGAAACTATGTCCCCAAGTCCTGCACAACCTTGCAATCATCTTGGAACAGATTCAACAAATACGGGGCCCGGATGAGTGTGGTTCCCTCTGCACACTGTGTTGCAGTTGTGAAAACCCTGGTAGGGAATTCGTCCTTGCAGAATTTTCTAAGTGACTTGCATGCCATGATTTTTTTGGCCATCCTTCATGTTGCGTCACTAATACGCTTGACTATGATTTCACGTGACCCCCTTTCTGTACCATATTTTTTCTTCATTTCCTCAGTTAGTGCCTTCTCCTTAGTTTTTTCATCTAGGAACTGCACGAGTTCCTCCCCCCGTGATTGTAGCCATGTGATGTGTGTAATGATCTCTATGTCTATTGAGACGATCTATTCTAGCCACGGGTATCCTCCATGGGTGACTACCATCAGCTGCTTGAAGCAATTTTTTGCGTATTGGCCTCTCCCAAAGTGTGGGATGTCCAACAGGTCTAGAATCCTGGTTCTAAAGATGCACTTCTTGATATTTAATGATATCTGGCACTGCCTGCATCTTTCTAACATCAGTCTAAAGACCTCTACATGGTCCTTCAATAGACTATATTTTTTCCAATCATCCAAATAGACTTCTAGAAACTGGTGGATAAACCCTTTAAATGTAGCTATGAATACTCTAGAGAATATTGTTGGTGCATTCTTTAGTCCAAACGGCATGACTGTATACTAGTAGGATCCCCATTCTGTGGAAAAAAATTTATTGTATATGTCTTTTGGTGCTATATTTATTTGATGGTATCCTAAGCATCTGTCGGTGAATGAATAAGATTCATGTCCTCCTACATTCTCCAATACTTCATTTGTGAACGGGGTAGGGAATGGGTCATGTAGTCATGCATCGTTCAACTTCCTCAAGTCGACACATATTCATATCCCCCCTTATTTCTTCTCATGAAATACCATCGAGCTTATCCATTCAGATTCTTCTAAGGGTTCTATGATTCCATCCTCCAACATCCTATCGATCTCAGATTTGAATTTTTACTTATATATTGGGTTTAGTCTGTATGGTCATTGTTTGATTGGTCTTGCCTCAGCTCTAAGTGGTATCTTCATTTCACGTAGCTCTTCTGCTATGCCTTTCATTTCTGTGAACGTTGTTGGGAATAGTTCGTTGTACTCGCGCAGTAACTCTGTTATGCTTTCCATTTTTTTCTCATCCCAATAGTCTCCAATGATGGCCATTTTGTGATTCTCAAGTGTCCCGATGTTGCCTTTATTCACCTTGATCGGCGGAGCAATTACTTCTAATTCCAGAGGTGGACCTTCCACTTCTCTCTCACCTTCAATTTCCTCAATCTGAATATCGCAGGTCATCTTCATCTAGTGCTTCTTCCTGCACATGGTAGAATGGAAGTAGTTCTTTCACTATCTATTTGTTTTGTTGTTGTTCTTATGTTATAATTTCAACTTCTGGTTCCTTAATGAATATAACCCCTCTTATTTATTTAAGTGTTGCGTCTATGTTGGGGTTCTCAAGTTCAAATGAGAAAGTGAAAATAAATTTCTACTGTAATATTTTCCAGCTCGTAGTTCCTCTATGCAGTTCTTCATCTATATACCAGTTTGTTGGGATGCCTTCTAATGTATGCATGAAATGGTGAGGCCATTCCTCTGGTGGTGTCATTTTCCATAGCATTATGCACTTCCCCAAGTGTTTTTTTGGTGCCCTCTATCCATCATATTTTATGCAGTTGGTTTCTTCTTTGTGTTGCACCAAACCTAATGTGCAGCAACCGCTTACATTGGTACTAGTCCTTGATTGTTTCTTTGTGAGCACCCTACCATATCGCAGGTGTCTCCTTGAGTGCTATATCTAGGGCTAAGAGCCTCTGATTTTCTAACACTTCATCTTTGTACCGTTATAAGAATGTTTCTAGGTTTTTCACCCCATGGAAGCTGAGAGGTTCCCTTATTTCTATACCTACCAATCTTACAGTGCAATCTATTCTTGCGCATCTTCTTGTGGATACTTCGTGTAACCTCTACTGCCAATTTTATAAGAATGTATTTGAGTCTGGTGTACATGAAGTTATGCTTTACTAGTTGAGTACCCCATATGCAGTTGGGTTTACGTAGTCTTCATCTCACGCAGTTGTTCTGTACAACTGGTTAATTTCTTCCAAGTCCAAGAAAGTAGGCTCTACAAACCTTTCCCCTTTTGATGGTTCCAATGGCACAATGACTCTGTATTCTCCTAACTTGAAGGTCATTCTCTACATATTTAAGTTAATTATGGTCTGGTTATCAAATGCTCAATCCAAGCAGAGAAATGTTGGGTAAGGTGGTGTGCCATCCACTATCTCGATCACTTCGAAGTCAACTTTAGTCCGCACTCCATCCAGGTCTACTGTCACTCCTTTTAGTCTTTCAATTGGTAGAACTCTGTGTTGATTCGCTAGTTTCAGTTGAACCGGTGAATATCCTAATGTGGTCTCTCCCTTACATTGCCATGTCTTCTTGGGTAATACATTGACTTCAGATCCTAAATCCAGTATAATATCTCCCATGTTGAAATCTCCAATGTTGGTGTTCAATCTGAGTTGTCTACTTGTTCTTCTCCTTGTATGTAGATGGTTGATTGTTTTCTACTCTATCCCGCCTTATGCTTCTATGTTATATCTTTCTAGCATATTTTGTAATAGTTTAACAGAGGATGGATCATTTGCTATTATTACACATGATTGCAAAAAGACTTTAATTGTACTTACCTGTCCCAAGGGTTGTGTTTCTTTCGTATGATCCAACGATGGGGGCATCTCATAATTTGGTACTTCCTTACTATGTTGCATGGTTCATGTCGCCGCAATGTCTGGCTTCAGGAATTCTTGCCTAGCTTTCTGGAATATCTCCTTCTCATTTTGTGCATCGAAATACTTTCTTGGTTTGGCATTCTTCTTCACCCATTGGTGTTGTGCTGGCTCTTGTCATACTGCATCATTTCCTATTTTATCTCCTCCGCATGTAACTATGTTGATGTTTCTTCCTTCATCCCTCGCTTCTGCTAAAATCCACTAAACATTCTGATTGTTCTGATTTCTCTTCTCCTAGATCTTCACTAATATCGTCGAGCATTCTTCTGTGTCATGATCTGATGCATGACAATACATACAGGTCACTGGTGGAAGTGGAAATTCCCATACGTAGAGTCCTTATTGTTGAAAATTTTGACATACCAATGGTCCTCTACCTCTTCCAAAGCCTCCTCTTGCTCTTCCTCTGCCTCTATAGCCAACTCGATCCCCTCGTGGTGTGTTACACTGAGTTGCCTGGTTATACTATGCAGTAGTATAGTGTGGTTGTGAGTATTATACTGTGGTTGTGCAGTGTTGTAAGGTTGTTGTGCAGTGTTATATTGTTGTTGTGCAGTGTTGTACAAGGTTGGTACTTGATTAAACTAAGGTGCAGCTTTCCCGGTCATCATTTCTTCCTACACCCTATATACATCTAATGTTCTTTCGCTTGTCAACTCCATGGTTCTGCAATCTTTGTCATCATGGCATACTGACTTGCAAAAGCTGCAATACAAGCTCTTTGGTATTGTCTGGTACATTTTCATCATTGGGCAGTGGTATGGGTCATGACCCTGTTTCTTTCATATTTTGCACCATAGTCCTCCTGTTGGTACTGGATTTGGCATTCTTGCTACCATGTACTGCGCAAATGTTGGACATTCATTCTTATGGTGTTCTTCTGTCCTACATGTGGTACACCAAACGGCTTCTCTTTTTTCCTTGCTCTTGTTCTGGTTTAGTTGGAATGTTAAATTCTTCAAGTACTCCTTCAACTCCATGATGGTTGGATCTGTCTTCTGATATTGGTTTTCTTCTAGTTGCATGGCTTCCTGGAGAGCCTCTTCCTTCGTTTGAAACTTTTGTTGTCGCAGTGGATACTTCAAGTGTGGTAACAACAAATTGAGGAACAGATGTATGTGTTGCATATTTGTCATGACGTATTTTATCTTTCACTTTAGTCATTTGAATCTCTGGTTAATATCACATACAAAATCTCATGTTTTTTGTCTGATCTTTATTGTTTTGTTCATGTATTGATCCTTTGAATGCGGCTTTTGGAACTCATTTATCAGCAACTTCTTGATATCTCCAATTATTTTGGTGGTCCCTGAAAGATTTTTTATAGCTAGGCTCATATACCAATCCAGTGTGTGATCTCTTAATGTGATAGCTAACTATGCAAGTTTAGTGTCCTCGTCTGTGATCTATTTTTCTTCCCAAAATTTTTCACAGATAAACATGTGCTTATTTGGTTCCTCTGATGCTTATCCTTTGAATTTTGGTAACCTGATGGTGGGATCATGTCCTTCCATATTATATGTTGAACTACTACCTTAGCGTGGTGTAGATACTTGACTATTGCTTCCTGAACTGGCTCCCCCAGTTGTTTTTCCTTGTGTAGGCATACTTCCTGTTGTCTTCCTTCTCCCGAAATTTGATTGTCTAAATGGTGGTGTTATTCTTGGTGTATTAGTCGCACATGAGTTTATGGGTTCCACACTGACACTGATATGCATAGGAGTGTTGCCTTCCACTTTCGCTCTTGGAACTCTCTTCTTCCTCTCATATGTCGTACGTAGGATTTCCTCAATCTTCTCCACATCCCAGAGATCCTCTACCTCCTCTTCATCACTTGCCTTCCCTCGCGGCTACAGCTCTCTTCTTAGTGTTCACCTTATATTGGTAGGGTACTCCACTATGCGTCCTTCCAGCTGTGGCCATGATCCGCTTGATCTATTCATCATCTATCATAATTGGGTCCAAGGCCTCCTCCTTCTTTCCTTTATCCCCTTCTCCTTCCATTTCTCCTTTTCTTGTCAGTGATTCCCCCCTTCCCCCATGCACGCGGGGAAGTTTAGTTGTCTGATTCCATTGTAATTACACCTTTGTTATATAGAAATATCTTAATGGAAGTATATAATGATCTGATGTACCTAGCTCGAGATCCCTTCAATAATTCGTGTTCTGTTGCGCTATACGACCTTGTTGTATCTACTACAAACTCTGTGATAAACCCGGCAACAATGTTGTCTAGCCAGAAATCTATTGTGTGCGTAAACTTATTATCAACTCGTTGTAGATGCCTGGTTTAGTTTCCTCATCTGTGATCTGTTTTTCTTCCCAAATTTTTTCACAGATAAACAGGTGCTTCTCTAGGTCTTACGACACTTATCCTTTGAATTATGGTAACCTGATGGTGGGATCATTTCCTTCCATAGTAAATGCTAAACTACTAACTTCGCTCGATGTAGATACTTAATTATTGCTTCCTAAACTAGCTCCCCTAGTTGTTGTTCCTTTTGTAGATGTACTTCATGTTTTCTTCCTTCTCCCAAAATTTGGTTGTCTAAACATTTGTGTTCTTCTTGGTGTATTAGTCACACATGGTTTTATGGGCTCCACACTGACATTGATATGGATAGGAGTGTTTCCTTCTACTTCCACTCTTGGACCTCTTGTATTCCTCTCATATGTCATGCACAGGATTTCCTCAATCTGCTCCATAGCCTGGAGATCCTCTACCTCCTCTTCATCACTTGTCAATCCTTCCCTCGCGTCTATGGCTATCTTCTTGGTGTTCACCTTATATTGGTAGGGTACTCCACTACGCTTCCTTGCAGTTGTTGTCATGATCTGCTTGATTTGGTCGTCATCCATTATAATTGGGTCCACTCCCTCCTCTTTTCCTTTATCCCCTTCTCCTTCCATTTCTCATTTTTTTGTCATTGCTTCCCCCCTTCCCCCATGCACACAGGGAATTTTAGTTGTATGATTATTTTATCATTACACCTTTGTTATATAGCAATATCTTAATGGAAGTATATAATGATCTAATGTACCTACCTCGAGGCCTCTTCAAGAATTGTTGTCTGACTGTGTTGTACGAATTTGTTGTATCTACTGCAAAATATGTGATAAACTTGGAAACAATGTTGTCTAGCCAGAAATCTACTACGCACGTTAACTTATTATCAACTCGTTGTAGTTGCACGATCTCTTAAGTATTCCAATCTAGTTGTCTGATCCGATTCGTAGGATGGTTGTCTTTCAATATTTTGATCCACTCATGTAATATGTGTGGGAAATCACAGAACAATACTTCATGCAAGTCGGTGAATACGTATTTGTCCATATATTTTTGAGGTGTTAACTTTGGGTTTTTGTTATCTTTTTGCACAAACTCTAGCTCCTTTGTCTTCAACCAGCTCTCTATCTCTGCCTTTGTGGGATTCCAATCTCAACATCCCCTTTTAGATTCGCATTCTTTCACCTTCTTGTCATATGATCCCATATTATTTTGACACTCCTTCACGAGATCTCATATTCTCAATCTCATTTTATTTCAGTCAACCGGCAACGAAACCATTTGTTGGTTTTCCCTTTATTTATCTAGTCTTATTCTACTGGTCTTGAGGATTCCTTACGGGTTATTATGCTCCTCATTAACCCTTACGGTTTGACCCTCGTTCAGAACTAAGATGCTTCCCAGCAAAATCCCTTAAAGACTATCAGCCCTTCTGGTAACCTAGAAGGAAACGCAGTGCACTTTGCAGTATCACCCGAGATAGCTCTATGTGTGGCTACAATACTCAGGTGTTTGCAACCTGAGATTGAGTGAGATCTTTGTTTAAGCGTCGTAACCTTTATTCAGTCCATTTAACATTTTGTTATAACAATTATTCTATGCATGCATGTAAAATACCATATTTCTATAGTTACTTCATTCATTCAACATTCATAAACTAATTAGACACAAAGACGCATTCATATAGTCACAGAACACAATGTTATCGTGGTTCACTCCCTCCTAGGTTACATCCAAAAATAATTGGCTCTCGAGCTTTTATTATAGTTTATAAATATATCACGTCGTGCGTGGTTACAGTCTTAGTTTCTCCTCTCTCCCACAGGCTCCTTGATCTCTGTGAGGCTGAATAGATTGCACCAACCTCTGTAGCCTGTGATCTAACCCTTGGGATCGAGTCGCTCACTCCTCCCTTAACTCACCAGCTTAATGATCCATCCATCTCTTACAGTTCTCTCTCTTATTTTCCTTTTCTCTCTTTCCCTCTCTGGGTGTCTCCCCTCTCTCCTAAGTGCTACTTATTTATATTTTAGTCTCACCAGCCATTACAATGCATTACAAAAACCCAAAACCTAGCATCATTAGGTCTTCCATGCATGTGCGCGTGTTTCTCTTCCTTCCAGCTATTGTTTTCCTCTTGCATGCTTCTTTTCCAAAAAAAGACTTTATTTTTTATTCAACTTACATCCAATAGGCCCCTCGTCCCGAGCCACCTAAACCTTGTTTTCTTTGTTGATCTCTCCTACGATTGCTTGGAACTTCTCTATGAGATCCTTTGCTTTTGTTTGGGCCTGTGCAGTCTTCTCTTTAAGTGTGTCCAATACTTGCACTGCAATCTCGTCGCCGATCATCTTTGAGCACTCTGTCTAAGTCTGTGCCATGTTCTTCTTTGCATATTCCACATACCCAATGAACTCTTTTTCCCCCTTCTGGAGTGGTTCCATTTGAGCTTGGCAGTCCTTCTTCTTTTTCTGGGCGACTATGAGTTCTAACTATATTTTCTTCATATCCTGCACTCCTTTGACGTGCTATGTGACCAACATTTTCTTATGCCTTTGCTTGAGGTATTGAATATTTGCGCTTATCCTTTCTTCTTCATGGTCCCACTGTTGGACTTGTTGATCCTCTTCCAGCTTCATCCATAGCTATGTTTCCTTCTCGAACAAGTCGATCGCCACATGCACATGTAATTCTATCTCCTTGATCTGCGTTCTTGCCTCCACCTTTCTCTGCTCCTTCACTTCTGGTGGAGTGGTAGGTATGAGTTGTTCTCAGAGGTGCTCAATCTCCTGCCTATATTGATCGATTGTCTGCACAATATAATCAATCTTCTGCATCGCTGTGAGTTCTTTCATCTACGTGCTCTTTGGGGATTTTTCATAGGCTACGGCCAATTCATGTTCCATCCTATATGTGCAGTATTTTTCATATTTGGTCTTGATCTTAGCCTGCTTGAGTAAGAATTCCAAATCGTCTTGATTGTCCCTTGTCTACTGCAATTTCATTGCATATGTGTGTGCATGTGACTGTACCTTATGCGTGACGTTGACTTGGTGTTTATAAAACACCTTGGTTGGTATTTGCGTCATTACCAACTGTATTTGAGCCAAATTCTTCAGGGGTGTCTGCCCCATGATTTCATCCATGCGCAGCATATTGGGTGTGATGTGAAATGTCGAGCTCGATTTTGATGTCGTCTGGATCCTTTCCTGCCCGCTTGATCTAGCCTCACCTCTTATCTGTGATGTTAATGGGATTCTTCCTACACTATTTTCGGTTGCATGTGTTTCTCTGATCTGTTGGAGGAGCTTCTACATGTATCCCAACTCCTTCTCAATCATGTTTGTTTGTCGTTGAGCATTGTCAAAATCCTCCAATGTATGATCCTAGACCATTTGGGCCACAAGGTCTGCATCATCCTCCGTGATCATATATTTTGGGGGCATTCTGGGCACCTTATATTTCTTGCACGCACCCCCCGTTTGGATGACTTGCCTCTTTGTCTGGCTTTGCCCCTGTTGATTATCACTCGAGGTGGTTCCCTGTGCTGCCTTAGTTTTTTTCTCCTGTACCTACAGTGCCTGGGTGTTTCTCTTCTTGGAAGCACCCCCTTTGTTATGTTTTTCCTTGTTCTGACCTATCCTTGGATTCTTAGGCATTGTTATCTCTTCTGTAGGTGTATGTTCCTGCCATGCCTCCTCCTCCATTCCTACGGGAATTTCCTGATTCAATACTAGAATCCTCCAGTCATCGTTCCAATCCTTAATGGACATCTCTATGTCCTCCTCCTTAGTGCAGTAGTGCAGTTGTAGCCATTGATTGTCAGGATAATTTCTTGCTTGGATCCACATTTCATGCTCAGTCACTTTGAAGTTGGATATGCCCTAATAATGTGTTATTGTTTCTGGTGTAACTCACCAAATATTGGAGATTCTCTCATGTAGGTCTTCATAATATCCTTTGAATATGGTTTCATTCGCCTTTCTGTTCTTGGGGTCTGACACACACCCTAGCAATAGGTAGCATGTTCTATGTCAAGGCTTGGGTATTGTGCCAAAGAGTGCATACCTGGGCTCCTTCCATCCAATTAAGGCAATCAATATGAGTAGCCATGAATAATGAAACTATGTCCCCAAGTCATGCGCAACCTTGCAATCATCTTGGAACAGATTCAACAAATACGGGGCCCAGCTAAGTGTGGTGCCCTCTACACACTGTGTTGCAGTTGCAAAAACCCTGGCAGGGAATTCGTCCTTGCAGAATTTTCTAAGTGACTTGCATGCCATGATTTTTGTGGACATCCTTCACGTTGCGTCACTAATACGCTTGATTATGATTTCACGCGACCCCCTTTCTGTACCATATTTTTTCTTCATTTCCTCAGTTAATGCCTTCTCCTTAGTTTTTTCATCTAGGAACTGCACGAGTTCCTCCCCCCGTGATTTTAGCCATGTGATGTGTGTAATGATCTCTATGTCTATTGAGACAATCTATTCTAGCCACAGATATCCTCCATGGGTGACTACCATCAGCTGCTTGAAGCAATTTTTTGCGTATTGGCCTCTCCCAAGTGTGGGATGTCCAACAGGTCTAGAATCCTGGTTCTAAAGATGCACTTCTTGATATTTAATGATATATGGCACTGCCTACATCTTTCTAACATCAGTCTAAATACCTCTACATGGTCCTTCAATAGATTATATATTGGCCAATCGTCCAAATAGACTTCTAGAAACCGGTGGATAAACCCTTTAAATGTAGCTATGAATACTCTAGAGAATATTGTTGGTGCATTCTTTAGTCCAAACGGCATGACTGTATACATGTAGGATCCCCATTCTATGGCAACATTTTTATTGTATATGTCTTTTGGTTCTATATTTATTTGATGGTATCCTGAGCATCTGTCAGTGAATGAATAAGCTTCATGTCCTCCTACATTCTCCAATACTTCATTTGTGAACGGGGTAGGGAATGGGTCATGTAGGCATGCATCGTTCAACTTCCTCAAGTCGAAACATATTTATATCCCCCCTTATTTCTTCTCATGAAATACCATCGAGCTTATCCATTAAAATTCTTCTACTGGTTCTATGATTCCAGCCTCCAACATCCTATCGATCTCAGATTTGACTTTTTACTTATATATCGGGTTTAGTCTGTATGCTCATTGTTTGATTGGTCTTGCCTCAACTCTAAGTGGTATCTTCATTTCACGTAGCTCTCCTGCTATGCCTTTCATTTCTGTGAACGTTGTTGGGAATAGTTCGTTGTACTCGCGCAGTAACTCTGTTATGCTTTCCATTTTTTTCTCATCCCAATAGTCTCCAATGATGGCCATTTTGTGATTCTCAAGTGTCCCAATGTTGACTTTCTTCACCTTGATCGGCGCAGCAATTACTTCTTATTCCAGAGGTGGACCTTTCACTTCTCTCTCGCCTTCAACTTCCTCAATCTGAATATCGCAGGTCATCTTCATCTGGTGCTTCTTCCTCCACATTGTAGCATGGAAGTAGTTCTTTCACTATCTATTTGTTTTGTTGTTACTCTTATGTTATAAGTTCAACTTCTGGTTCCTTAATGAATATAACCCCTCTTATTTATTTAAGTGTTGTGCCTATGTTGGAGTTCTCAAGCTCAAATGAGAAAGTGAATATAAATTTCTACTGTAATATTTTCCAGCTCATAGTTCCTCTCTGCAGTTCTTCATCTATATACCAGTTTGTTGGGATGCCTTCTAATGTGTGCATGAAATGGTGAGGCCATTCCTCTGGTGGTGTCATTTTCCATAGCATTATGCACTTCTCCAAGTGTTTTTTTGGTGCCCTTTGTCCATCATATTTTATGTAGTTGGTTGCTTCCTTGTGTTGCACCAAACCTAATGTGCAGCAACCGCTTACATTGGTACCAATCCTTGATTGTTTCTTTGTGAGCACCCTACCATCTCCCAGGTGTCGCCTTGAGTGCTATATCTAGGGCTAAGAGCCTCTGATTTTCTAACACTTCATCTTTGTACCGTTATAAGAATGTTTCTAGGTTTTTCACCCCATGGAAGCTGAGAGGTTCCCTTATTTCTGTACCTACCAATCTTACAGCGCAATCTATTCTTGCGCATCTTCTTGTGGAGACTTCGTGTAACCTCTGCTGCCAATTTTATAAGCATGTATTTGAGTCTGGTGTACATGAGGTTATGATTTACCAGTTGAGTAACCCATATGCAGTTTGGTTTACGTAGTCTTCATCTCAAGCAGTTGTTCTGTACAACTGGTTAATTTCTTCCAGGTCCAAGAAAGTAGGCTCTACGAACCTTTCCCCTTTTGATGGCTCCAATGGCACAATGACTCTGTATTCTCCTAACTCGAAGGTTATTCTCTGCATCTTTAAGTTAATTATGGTATGGTTATCAAATGATCAATCCAAGCAGAGAAATGTTGGGTAAGGTGGTGTGCCATCCACTATCTCGATCACTTCGAAGTCGGCTTTAGTCCGCACTCCATCCAGGTCTACTGTCACTCCTTTTAGTCTTTCAATTGGTAGAAATCTGTGTTGATTCGCTAGTTTCAGTTGAACCGGTGAATATCCTAATGTGGTCTCTCCCTTACATTGCCATGTCTTATTGGGTAATACATTGACTTCAGATCCTAAATCCAGTATAATATCTCCCATGTTGAAATCTCCAATGTTGGTGTTCAATCTGAGTTGTCTACTTGTTCTTCTCCTTGTATGTAGATGGTTGATTGTTTTCTGCTCTATCCTGCCTTATGCTTCTATGCTATATCTTTCTAGCATATTTTGTAATAGTTTAACAGAGGATGGATCATTTGCTATTATTACACATGATTGCAAAAAGCCTTTAATTGTACTTACTTGTCCCAGGGGTTGTGTTTCTTTTGTATGATCCAACGATGGGTGCATCTCATAATTTGGTACTTCCTTACTATGTTGCATGGTTGATGTCAACGCAATGTCTGGCTTCGGGAATTCTTGTCTAGATTTCTTGAATATCTCCTTCTCGTTTTGCGCATCGAAATGCTTTCTTGGTTTGGAATTCTTCTTCACCCATTGGTGTTGTATTGGCTCTTGTCATACTGCATCATTTCCTATTTTATCTCCTCTTCATGTAACTATGTTGATGTTTCTTCCTTCATCCCTCGCTTCTGCTGAAATCCACTAAACATTCTGATTGTTCTGATTTCTCTTCTCCTGGATCTTCCCTAATATCCTCGAGCATTCTTCTGTGTCATGATCTGATGCACGACAATACATACAGGTCATTGGTGAAAGTGGAAATTCCCATGCGTAGAGTGCTGATTGTTGAAAATTTTTACATACCAATGGTCCTCTAACTCTTCCAAAGCCTCCTCTTGCTCTTCCTCTGCCTCTATAGCCAACTCGATCCCCTCATGGTGTGTTACACTGAGTTGCCTAGTTATACTATGCAGTAGTATAGTGTGGTTGTGAGTATTATATTGTGGTTGTGCAGTGTTGTAAGGTTGTTGTGCAGTGTTATATTGTTGTTGTGCAGTGTTGTACAGGGCTGGTACTTGATTAAACTAAGGTGCAGCTTTCCCGGTCATCATTTCTTCCTACACCCTCTATACATCTGATGTTCTTTCTTGTCAACTCCATGGTTCTGCAATCTTTGTCATCATGGCATACTGACTTGCAAAAGCTGCAATACGAGCTCTTTGGTATTGTCTGGTACTTTTTCATCATTGGGCAGTGGTATGGGTCATGACCCTGTTTCTTTCATATTTTGCACCATAGTCCTCATGTTGGTACTGGATTTGGCATTCTTGCCACCATGTACTGCGCAAATGTTGGACATTCATTCTTATGGTGTTCTTCTGTCCTACATGTGGTACACCAAACGGCTTCTCTTTTTTCCTTGTTCTTGTTCTGGTTTAGTTGGAATGTTAAATTCTTCAGATATTCCTTCAACTCCTCGATGGTTGGATCTGTCTCCTGATATTGGTTTTCTTCTAGTTGCATGGCTTCCTAGAGAGCCTCTGCCTTCGTTTGAAACTTTTGTTGTCGCAGTGGATACTTCAAGTGTGGTAACAACAAATTGAGGAACAGATGTATGTGTTGCATATTTTTCATGTCGTATTTTATCTTTCCCTTTAGTCATTTGAATCTCTGGTTAATATCACATACAAAATCTCCTTTTTTTTGTCTGATCTTTATTGTTTCGTTCATGTATTGATCCTTTGAATGTAGCTTTTGGAACTCATTTATCAGCAGCTTCTTGATATCTCCAATTATTCTGGTGGTCCCTGAAAGATTGTTTATAGATAGACTCATATACCAATCCAGTGTACGATCTCTTAATGTGATAGCTAACTATGCAAGTTTAGTGTCCTCGTCTGTGATCTATTTTTCTTCCCAAATTTTTTCACAGATAAACATGTGCTTATTTGGATCCTCTGATGCTTATCCTTTGAATTCTAGTAACCTGATGGTGGGATCATGTCCTTCCATATTATATGTTGAACTACTACCTTCGCATGGTGTAGATACTTGACTATTGCTTCCTGAACTGGATCCCCCAATTGTTTTTCCTTGTGTAGACATACTTCCTGTTGTCTTCCTTCTCTCAAAATTTGATTTTCTAAACGGTGGTGTTATTCTTGGTGTATTAGTCGCACATGGGTTTATGGGTTCCACACTGACACTGATATGCATAGGAGTGTTGCCTTCCACTTTCGCTTTTGGAACTCTCTTCTTCCTCTCATATGTCGTACGTAGGATATCCTCAATCTTCTCCACATCCCCAAGATCCTCTACCTCCTCTTCATCACTTGCCTTCCCTTGCGGCTACATCTCTCTTCTTAGTGTTCACCTTATATTGGTAGGGTACTCCACTACGCGTCCTTGCAGCTGTGGCCATGATCCGCTTGATATGTTCATCATCTATCATAATTGGGTCCAAGGCCTCCTCCTTCTTTCCTTTATCCCCTTCTCCTTCCATTTCTCCTTTTCTTGTCAGTGCTTCCCCCCTTCCCCCATGCACGTAGGGAATTTTAGTTGTCTGATTCCATTGTAATTACACCTTTGTTATATAGAAATATCTTAATGGAAGTATATAATGATCTGATGTACCTAGCTCGAGATCCCTTCAATAATTTGTGTTCATTTGTGCTATACGACTTTGTTGTATCTACTGCAAACTCTATGATAAACCCGGCAACAATGTTGTCTAGCTAGAAATCTATTGTGTGCGTAAACTTATTATCAGCTCATTGTAGATGCTTGGTTTGTTTGTCATTGGCCAGGTTTGGAGGAAACACTGGTCATGTTTGACCAATTTTTGGGACTTTGACAGGCTGGTCGAAGACAGAGCTCCCATGCGAAGCGAAGATCGCGGGATCTTGCCCATTTTGCGGGCTTTTGGGGATTTTAGGGCTTATGTAACAGGTATGGGATGTCAGACCATGGGTTTACCCATGCTGAGGCCCTTTTTGTAATGTATAAATAAGTAGCTAAGGATGTAAGAAGTAGTTACAATTACTAGAATCGGCTTAGTGCAAGTGACAGACTATGTAAGGCTTTGTGCTTTGATCCAATTCGAGGAAGGAGGATCTGGAAAGTTGCGCGCAGATCTCCTCTCCTTTGTGGATTTGGCTTTGTGGCTTGGTGCATGTAAGAAGATTGGAAGAGAATAATAAATAAGAAGAAGAGTTGGTGGGCGTAGCCCCACACTGGAGTGAACCACGTATATCTTGTGTTATTGTGCTTTGTGCAATGTGTTCATGATGTTTATGTTATATTTTCTTAGTGCAGTGTTCTTTATGTGTGATAGGTATATCCATTGATGCTTAGTGACTGATATATGAATAAATGATAGATATGCTCTGATGTTATGTGCTAAATGATTAGATGCGCTTAATATTGATTACTATTGCGTTGATCTACACTTAGGGTTAATCTGTGATGTGAATAAGAATCAAAACTTAAGACATATTGTTGGTTAAGTGCTCTGTTAAGGTGTTGTAATCACATATCTGTGTCCCATCTAGGTTGTAGACACTTGAGTCCTGCAACACCCCCTACCTCTACCTCAGGTGAGACTTCATCTACTTCACAGGTGTTGTCGAAAGGGCCGGTAGTTAGGGTTTTGTTGGTGTTGTTAGCACTTGGTAAATTTCCTAGAGGTTGAAAATAAGAAATTCACAAAGGTAACCTTAACCAACCGCTTTTAAAGCTGGGATCTAGCCCTTCTAGCTTCAGAGAGGGATCTCTCTATGTGATTTACCTTCGTTTAAATTTCAGATATGAGGCTAGTTAAAAGAACTATTGGTTTTGTTGTAAAGGGTTTTTAAAGATGGTTGAGACAAACTACACATCCATTGGGCTATGGGGTCTGTACTTAATCAAATATGAGAAATAACCAGAAACGCCAAAGAAGATTTTCACAAGGCGAGGTAATACATTCACTGGATCTTTTAGTAATTAAAATGATGAATGGAAGAACAGGTGAGGAAAATAACTTCAATTAACAAGCAGTTAAGAATTTCTTAATTGAAGATATTAGAAGATAAACATTTAAATCTTTAGAATCGGAAATAGGGTATCAGAGATAAATCCTGCAACATAACGCTATTCATAAAGATTAGATTCAGAAAACAAAATGAATACAGAGAAAGAAAACATTTAACTTAGAAAATCACATCACCAGTGAACATACGCAAGAATCCTATGAAATGCCCCTTCTTTATTAATGGTGGATCTCCTCAAAAATGATACAGTTTGACAGCAATAGGGTGTGTGAATCAACAACCCTCAATACTTTGGAAACTGAAGTATTTATAATACAAAATAAAAACGCTCCTGTCATAACTGATTAGGACATGCTCATGCTATTTTTAGACTAACTAACTTAACTAATCAAAACTATTTTGATGACTCAATACAACAGTATGATGAATTTCAGGGGTAGGTCGTTGGTGAGGTGCCTCTGCAACCTCTTCTGACAGGACAGGTGACTGGATGTGACAACTCATTAGTTAATCTAGTAGATCACACAGCTCTTCCCATCTGATATGACCTGGCACTGTGACTTTGAGAAATCTCCGGTATACTTCGTCCATGTCCGTGTACTTAGCAAATGTGGGCTTGATGACGAATATGTGCTTAATCTCATGCTGGATACTAATATCCAACTGCAAGGCGTCCATGAATGCTTTTCCAGTGATGCTTCCCTGTATACCTGCAAATTTAGAATTGTCCTTGGACACTTCAGCCAACCTTTTCTTATAATCAGGGAGTGTAATTAATTTTTCATTAATGAACTTCATACCAGGCAGGCCCTTCCTTTGTAGAGCATCTATCTTGTTAAAAAACTTCTGCACTTCTTGATCCATAACTTGAATTTTCTCCTCCAGCTGAAGCATGAGGCCCCTTTTGGTCAGAACCCTTTTGACTTCAAGTATGGTCTATGTCCTGTCCTCGATTTTCAATTCTTCAAGTTCCTCCCTGGTTTTGGAATTCAGGAATCTTATGATTTCATTAGCTTGTGTCGGCATGTCTCCCAGCTCCGTTCTGATTTTCTCCACTGCCTGCTTGCTCCTCTCGAGCCACTCGTTTTGTTCAAACATAATTTGAACCATTGGCCAGATTTCGTTTATAGACTTGGAAATATCGGTCCATACGATCTCTTTCACCTCTGCCAAAGTTTTCCCTGCCATTGTCTGTTTCTGGAGCTGCTGTAACTCCTTGATTTGCTCATTTACCTGTTTCTCTTTGGACAGACTAGCCTGGAAAGAAGTCTTTAGCTCTTGGAGATTCTCTACTTCTTTCTTAAGCCTGCTAATCTCAGACTCTTGCAGGTGCATTCTCTCCATAGACTTGGCCAAGTCTGTTGCTCCTTCTGGTAGTGGTACTGATGCAGCAGATGGAATGGTTGTCACTGTCGTTGTGCTCAATCCTGCAATTGGGATAGCACTCAATGGGATGCCTTCCATTTTCTTTGTTTTCTCTTTCTCTCTCAGCAATCTTTGCATCTCTGCTTCCATCTCTTTTAATTGAGCGTTCTGCTCCATGAGTAATTTCAGCATCTCATCCTTTTCACCTTCCTTTTCAGCTATCTCCTTTGCCTATGGGTCTTCCATTGGAGGGAGATTTAGCTGTTTTCTCAAAGATGCGATGTCATCGTTTTTCTTTTTAATCATCTCTTCAGCTGCTTTGACATTCACGGGGTCATAACCAATCTTGAGGACCAGCTCCTCCAATGTTTTGATTTTGTTGTCCTTCGTGAAAGATGAAATTTTCTCCAGCTTCAGTTGGGTCTGGGCATTGCTTAAAGCTACCCGAAATTTTGATGCAAAGGTTGTAGCGTGGGCCAAAGTGTGGAACACCATCTCACCGATTTGCTTATGCAGATCCATCTGATCTGTTGGATGCACGTCTTTAGCCTGAAACTCAAATGTGGCCCTTTTATAATCTGATATAACCTTGGGGTCTGGCACTTGTGCTTGGAGGAAGGCCATATGCATCCTACCTTTCTGTGTATCAAACACTGAAAGAAGCCTGTGTTGAGTTGTGGATGACTGCTTCTGGAACTGGGCATAAGTGTTGGTAGTAAGAGTCTGATTTTTCTTCTTGATCAAATCATATTTTTCAAACATGCCCAACTTGGGCCCAGTCTTGCTTGGTGGAGCATCTGTGGGAGAGTCTGTGGATTTTAACGCTTTTGCTACTTCCTTGTGCTGACTCGAGCCAAAAGGTAAACTGGCGGGCTTGACCCCTGTGGTGGCCACTGTGGTAGTTGTGATCTCTTGCTCCACTTTCGTGCCTGTCGTTGGAACTGTCCTTGGCTTTTTGGCGTGCATCTTGAATTCCTCCGAAGACAACTCTGTTACAAGGGAAGACGATTCTTGTCGGGGCCTCTTTTCCTTGGGATTCTGAGGTGTGGCAGTGGGTGGTGCGCTCATTGAGGATACCTTCCTTTCCATCCTAATAGTTGGTTCCACGTCCACCAACATATCAAGTTCCCATTCTGTCAGATTAGCGAATCTCTCGATTTCCGGCCTGGGCTCATGCGCATATGGGGCATTTTTATTTTTGACTCTCATCTTAGAAATGATCCCACAGGGATCATACTGCCAAGTGAAACTTGTCAGAAATTTCATTTCCCTCAACAATTTGTCTGCTTCATCACCCGCRCCTCTGTTATTGCAGATGAAAGAGCCTAGTTGCCCTTTAATCCGCAATTGTTGCTTCTTTTTAAGGGAAACAAAGTGAATATCATCAGAATTCATAATTTTTCTAATATATTCCAGTGAGAAAATTCCTAACGGTATATATCTCGAAAKCTTGTACAGTGCCAACTCGCACCCATAAATTCGGATCTCGGAGTGATTCTGATACAAGTACCAGTCCCCCGTATTCGCATTGTCCGAGAGGTGTAGAATTCTCTGGACTTTGTCATTTATCCGTGGCTCAGGCATGCCACTCAACATACTTACCACAGGGTGGTAAAAATAATCAATGAACGCTGTGAATTCATATTCGACAGAATTGTGCTTTAGAAGAGACGTCCATGCTGTGACTGGTTGTGGCCTCTCGTCGGCATCCATCTTCTGCATGGAGAAATTGAACCTGTCTTCTTGGAAGTAGACAAACATGTAGGCCGGAATGGATGAATACCTGAACATGCCTTCTGTGGAGAAATTAACAAATTGTTCATGGATGTTATTGGCTAGGAAAGTGTTGTAGTCGAACTGCGTGGTTGGTTGTTCGTCATTTGAGAAGATAGATAGAAAACCCAGGATGGTTTTGTCTACCCATTTATTAGAATAGTACCCAAGCAGGGCACACAGGGAGGAAATAATTTGATTTCCTTTGGTGGAAAATAAAGAAGAAGGATACGGGGGATTGGTGGATGGGAGCAGAGCGGAAGTGGGGAGGAAAAGCTCAACTATCTGAGCTCTCTGTGGGAAAGTCATATTTTGATAAAGCTCAGTGAGGATTTCCAGGTTGAATGGGGACGTTGATTCTGGGCAGGTTATCTACATCATCTGGTCGATATCCTCTGGGGTGATAAAGAAGAGGACGTCCCCAGACGAGGAAACAATGGCTTTCTGGTCGAGGACGTAGTGAGCTTTGCACTTAAGTGCAAATTCTGGGAAATGGTGAATTTGGGGGAACAGATATAGGGGCAAATTTAGCTCCCAGAGCCCAATCTCGTCACTCTGGTCAAGGAAGACTTCCCTGAGCCATGACTACAGATCAGAGAAGTCAAAACTACATATAGTGTCTGCTATCAAGCGATCTTTGTCGACCAGAGGGATTTTATCCAGGTCAACTGGAGGAGGAATGAAAGGATTCTCTTCCTCTTCCGTTTTCTTTGTCTTAGACACCATTTCGGCAACTGTACCTGCAACAAACAACACGTTAGTGGGTTCGACTGATTGTAGGTGAAAACAATGTGGGAGCAATGGAGGAAAAGGAGGTTTCTGGCGCGGTGGATGAATAACGAATACACATGGAAATGGTCGTTTTATTCAAAAACGGGTCGGTTGGACGCAGGAAGACGGTCAGCGTGACAACGGGTATGTTACCTAGTTATTAATGGACAACGGGCCACTTGGGGTGATATGGCAAGTGACGGTGACCAGAGTATACGGACGACTTACGTGGAGGTTTGTGATTGGGGGTAAAAGTCGCCAAAGGAGGGTGTCCATGAATGAAGGGGGGTTATGGTACTGACAACGTGGACTGATAGCAGTTACGGGATGGGACTTCGACCCGGGAGCAAGTGGGACAAGTGTATTGGTGGAGGGTGACGTCCAGGGGCGACGCGGTGTCAGACAGCATGTGGAGGATGGAACCTATGGACCAATAGAACAATGACACAAGTACCAAGGGGGCCCTCCGATTCTTTCCAGATCCCCCCCCTTTGATTAAAAGTAGAACACCAAGGGGGGTCCAGAATCCATCGTGATCCGTTGATCTGCGCGCTGGATTTCTGACCGTAGATCTTGGCGCGTTCTTTAATATCAATTTTGGACCCCCCCCCTCCATTAAAGGTAGAACAGAGGGGGGGG
>JASDQU010100031.1:20897-43430 GCA_032191745.1 Picea mariana | reverse complement strand
TTGGTTAAAAGTAGAACACTAAGGGGGGTCCGGAATGCTATATTAACTGTTGATCCAAGCACTATGATCTGAACCATTGAAAGGTGCATGCATCATAGGTCAGGAGTGGCAAATGTCATATGTTGGCAAAACTTAGGATTAGCGCTTTCTTATGGGTTTTATTCAATTTTGTTATAGACACCACCAAGGGGACCTCGTTCTAACTATCCTAAGGCAAGGAAGGACTTGATGTAGACCTTTCTTCGAGTGGTTTTATTTGGCTATGGCAGGCCAAGCAGTCGATCTACATTCTAACCTACTTCATAAGACAAATAACCCAGTTTGAACTGTTGGGCTAAGATATTATTCATCCTGAGGGATATCTGACCAGGATTAGACACTCTGGTCAGACTCATTCACTAATTCTATCATAGGGGCTATCTGACCAGGATTGGATGGTCTGATCAGATGTATTCACTAGCTCTAACCTATGGGCTATCTGACCAAGATTAGATAGTCAGATCAGATGCATTCACTAGCCTATCAACATTGAAAATTTAAAAGGACTTGGTCATGCTTGAAAGGTATGACCAAGTCACTGTTATTGCATGGGGCTTTGTTTCAATTCTTTTTGCCCTCTTTTCTTTTCTTTTTCATTTCTTTTTCTTTTCTTTTTCCTTTCTTTTCTTTTTATTTTCTTTTTCCTTTCTTTTCTTTTCTTTTTTCTTTTCTTTTCTTTTTCCTTTTACAAAATGAAAACCAATTTTCCAATAAAAACACTAGATACAGATAATATCCATAATATACAAGTCATAAGTTGATTCCCATAATTTATGGGGTGATAACAGGTGCGTTGTTGAAGCGTTGAACCCTGGGTCTGCTCCTGTGCCAACAAATGGTTCCATTGTCAAGACCTGAAACTGTGATTGTTGGGAACTGAAGAAAAGAGAAAGCTTTGTGCATAGATCTGTTGTTGTAGTGTGCGGTATTCTACTTGACTTGCGAACCTCTGTGCTAAAAAGAGAAGTCTGATCTGAAGAAAAGAGGTAAAATCTTAAATTTTTTGCTCTGGTAAAGGTAAGACAAATGGAAATTTTTTCTTCGAAAGAATGAATTTAGGTATGTTTGATAGATTTTGTCCTAGTCTAAAAACTAGGGCACAACTAGAAGAAAGAATATTTGATCTGAATAAATTTGATAGAGATAGTGAAAAATATGTTATTCCTATGCATAGAAAGAATTTTTGGACTAACAAGTGGATGAAGGACCCTAGAAAGAATGTTTGCAAATTGCAAGTCCATCACTGTGATCCTAGTGCACAGTACAGAAAAGGTCGGGGATCATTTAAAAGAAAGAAAGGATTGACATTGTGTTATAACTGCAGAAGACCGGGACATCTTGCTAAGGAATGCTCTGGTATAGGTTTTATTTGTCTTTGTTGTAAAGCTAATTGTCATGAGGTTTTGGATTTCCCTAGAATGATTGCTAAAGTTGAAAAGATGAACATGAGACAAGAAAACCATGAAGAAGGTCAAGAAACTAAGGATATGTTAGAAAACCATAACGAAACAGAGTCTATGTTATTATAGCTGAAAGAAACCATGAATGATCACAGAGACATCAATCTACGAGAGATCTTAAAAGAAAATCAATGTATAGAAACAAGAATGGGAGACTTCGACATAGACTGTGTATTATATGAGGAAACAGATGTGAATCTTATCCCATAAATTACTTGGAAAATTTTGGGAAAGCCTGCTATGATTCCTTCATTGAGAAGGATAGGATTGTTTAAAGGAAATATGATAACCATATGTGGAAGAGTTACTAATGTACCTACGATTGCTCATGGAACATCAACTATAGAAGAATTCAAATTCATTGAGCTTGTTGATAATAACTCCCCTTTTTCACTTTTGTTAGGAAAGACCTGGATTGAGAAAGATCAGATCTGAAGGAAAGTAGAGGAAGAAGCTACAGAGCAGAATAAAAAATAATTAAGGGAATTCATAGCTAAGAAAATAGAGCGACTAATACAAGAACAAGAGGACAAGTTGAAGCAAATGAGGGACAGAGAATTAGTTTTCGAAGTTGAAAGAACACAAGAAATCTTGAAAAACCTGTCCATACAAGAGAGAAGAGCACCCACCCCTGAAATTTTAAGAAAATAAGTATTACCCTCGAACCCTTTCAAAGACCCTTAGTAGTGTGAAGTGGCTATGCTAAGAGAAAACAAGAATGAGAATGGAAAAAGGAACCCAGAGACTCAAATCACAGGAAGGAAGGCAAGAAAGCTCAGTAAGATGAAGGCAAAGTTGGAAAAATTGTAGGAAGTTCTAGAAAAGACTTTGCAGAAGGCAAGCTTGCAGAACTTGAACCTCGTCGGATTAGTAGAACCGCACAGAGAGGCACTTCACCACAGCGAAGCTATATGACCGTTTGAGGCATCCTGACCATTATAATGATGCTCCAGAATGGATAGAACACAGTTATTGCTAGAAATATCATCGTTGGGCCATTGAGATCGCACCATAATGGATGGATTCATATTGATTGAGGCATTCCTGCCCGTTGGAGGAATCTATTAGACATTGCTTATTTAATTCGTCGGATGGTGCATCGAGACCACTTTTTGCAAACCGAGATATCCAAGCTAACAAAGACGTGATTTCATACCGCGTTTACTATCTAGACCTCACCATAAATTCGATTACCTTGAGTGTCCATTCACCTACCCGAGTTATTTGATTACGAGTGTGCATGTCAGACGACCTTGGCACGGTAGAGAAATATATAGAAGAGATATTAATCGACCTTATGACTGAGAAATTCATTTCTACATGAGTACAGGCACCATCGACAGATGGATTGCAAGAATCCCCCTCTACTGGACGTCTATCTGTGCCATCCCGAACCACGACGGAGAAAATAAGTAAGCATCGCGATGATCTGGAGAACATAAAGCAGATCTCGTCGGTCTTTCCTGACTACATTCCACCCTTGGTTGGCGTGGTTATTCATGACAGTGTCCCACGGGATTTTGAGTACACACTCATCGCTGTGTACCTCTCAAAAGGGATACGCGCAGTCGGACCGCAGTTGGGACTAATCCCAGCTCTCAAGATAAGTGATTTCAACCTCAGCGATAGGAAAAATTATGCGATGCTCACACCACATTGCTACCTGGCGAAGATGACTGGGAAGAAGCCCAAGATAGTTCCCCGGTCATGGATTAAAGAGACCATGCAGTCGACGATCTTAAATGTCATGAATACCCCCCACTTTGGAAAACATCAAGAGGTTAACGCGTGCGTTAAACTCCTCCTGTCTTGCTACCATGGTGGGTATCTTTGGTTGGATAGGCGCATCACTGTGGATCTAGCACTAATCCACTTGATCACCAGCTTGAGAAAGTAAGGACCAGACCCACACCAGTTCTACCCAGAAAAGACATCAGATCTCTCCTTGGCCCAACACATCAAGGAGGCATATGGTGATGTGGAGAAAGGGAAGTAAGGATACACAGTAGACTCCATCCAGGATGGCGCAATGTGCCTAGCTTGTCAGTTGATAGTGGGAAAGCTCGTAAAAAAGAACCACTTTATGCAAGTAACAGGATTAGTAGTCAACCTTGCAGGGAAGTGCATCGAAGGGATACAGATGAACTGGGAAATATACCTTATCAATGAATTAGAGAAGGATTGTCACGAAGCGCAGGACCAAGGCTATGAATTTCACTTTAGTTCATTCTTGATTCTCACTGAATTTGTCTCTTGGGAGATTCTGGAGGGAGAGACATTCCTGGAAGTCAAGCCATTAGAACCATTGGCCGCGAGCTTCACCACCTTGTGGTATACGAGTGACATGGTGAAGCAGTGGCAATCAAATGCGGTGTTCCACACATACTACCTATAGCTCAAGCGTGTCATTGAATCATTCCCCCAAATGACCCCGAACACCTTACATACATACAGTCCACTAGCAAAGTTCCACGCAGAAAAACACTTCATTTACATCATTATGCACAGGGACAAAAGCAAGGAGGAGTTGCAATCCTACTACAAATTGACTGACAAAGACATGGAGGATATAACCAAGGAATGGCCAGTCAAATTCCTTGTACCAGTCGAGCAGATGGAGCTCTCCAACCCTGACATCATCGGAAGCCCTTTAGTCACCTGGATCGAGTATGACGGGCCAAGAAGCACAAAGAGAAAGAAGAAAAAGGAGGAAGTGCAGGACGTATATAGTGAGGAAAAGAACAGCACATCGAAGGAAACTGCATTTGACTCACCTGCAGGAGGAGGCGGTGACGAAGTAAACCAAGAAGAGGAAGGGGAAGAAGACAAGCAAGATAAGGGTGAAGTAACACCACCGAAGGATCCCCTTATAGAGGCCGAAACGTCCAAGAAAAGGAAGGTTTCTCCACAGAAACCCTCCATGCAGAAGAAATCCCGAGCCACTAAGCCTCAGTCGCAGAAGGTGCTCACAGTGGATGATATCTAGCTCATCATCATAGTTGTAGAAGATGACTCAGAGGATATCCTACAGAGACATGAATCCAAGCAACAACAATGTATGACAGGACTAAGAAGGAACTGAAAGACATCCAGCAAACCATCCAGTCGAGTCGTGCAGTGTCTACTGTGACACCCTCAACAGGAAGTGCAGAATTGGGGGATGAGCCTACCCAACTACACAGATTAGCAGATGTAATAGAGACCCGACTTTGTCGAGTCCAAGAATAAAAGGAGTAGGCCACAGAGGCCTTGAAACAAGAAAAGGAGGATATCCTAGAGCAACTTCGAGTTGCACAGCAAAAGAAAGATGACCTCCGGGCGAAGTTCGAAGAGGACAAAGACAAAATCCAGAAAGAGAAAGACCAGCTGCTTGTAGAGCAGACTTTGGTCAAAGAAGTAGTTATTAGAGTACTTTTCTCTGTGTCAAGCTTGGCACAGATGGAAGAAGAGACAGCCGAGAGCCAAGTGGGGAAGCTCACTGAGGCCATTTAGCAGTTTCAAGCAAGAGTAGCAGAGATAGAAATTCAAGTAGTGCCTAGCACTCTGAGAGAAGTAAGAGATCCAAGGGAAGAAACTACCAGGAGCGCAGTAGAAAGAATCAAGGTGTTGGCCGTAGAATTTAAGCAACCAAGTGACCTATGAGGACCTTGCAAAATACCTGGAGTTGAGGATATTGGAGGCACATCTCTATGAGGTGAAGCAGCAGGCGTTGACTGTGAAAGCGCAGTTGAAGCTGCTTATGGCCATGGAAAATATGAAGAGGTCACAGGAGCATCATGTAGTTCAACAGCAGGTCACTTCCATCCAAAGAAGAGTTATGGAGGTGACATATAGACTCCAACCGATGCAGGATGAAGCCTGCACACTTTTTGAAGAGATCAAGGGACAAGGATCATAGTTGGAACAGGAGGTCGTGACAGTGGAACAACGCCTGTCGGGTCCTGTCATAGAGCAAGTAATTCAGGAGTTTGTCGAGTAGGAGGCTCTGGCAAAGAAGCAAGTTGAGGCAGCTCGAGCTAAGCTCGAGGCCTTTGAAGCAGTGTTTCCCAGATCGGAGTGACTCGGGAAGAGTCATAGGTGAGTTTTGGGGGCCTATTGGCCCTTGAGCAAGTTTGGAGGAAACGTTGGTCAGGTTTGACCATTTTTTGGGGCTTCGACAGGCTAGTCGAAGATGGAACACCCAGGCGAAGCGAAGATCACAGGATCTCACCCATTTTGCAGGATTTTTGGGATTTTAAGGCTTATGTAACGGGTATGTGATGTCATCCCATGGGTTTACCCATGCTTAGGCCCTTTTTGTAATGTATAAATAAGTATCTAAGGATGTAAGAAGTAGTTACAATTACTAGAATTGGCTTAGTGCAAGTGACAGACTGTGTAAGGCTTTGTGCTTTGATCCAATTCGGGGAAGGAGGATCTAGTGAGGTGCGTGAAAATCTCCTGTCCTTTGTGGATTTGGCTCTGTGGCTTGGTGCATGTAAGAATATTGGAAGAGAATAATAAATAAGAATAAGAGTTGGTGGATGTAGCCCCACACTGGGGTGAACCACGTATATCATGTGTTATTGTGCTTTGTCCAATGCGTTCATGATGTTTATGTTATATTTTCTTAGTGCATTGTTCTTGATGTGTGATAGGTAGATCCATTGATGCTTAGTGCCTGATATATGAATATGTTCTAGATCTGCTCTGATTTTATGTGCTAAATGATTAGATGTGCTTAATATGGATTACTAATGCACTGATCTACACTTAGGCTTAATATGTGATGTGAATAAGAATCAGAACTTAAGACATACTATTGGCTAATTTCTTTGTTAAGGTCTTGTAATCACAGATCCATGTCCGAGCTAGGTTGTAGAAACTTGAGTTCACTAACCCCCCCTGCCTCTACCTCGGGTGAGACTTCATCTGCTTCACAGGTGTTATCGAAAGGGTCGGTGGTTAGGGATTTGTTGGTGCATTGTTGAAGCGTTGAACCCTAGGTCTGCCCCTGTGCCAACATGGTCTCTTCAGGATTCCACTCTAGTTGTCTGATCTAATTTGAAGGATGGTTGTCTTTCAATCTTTTGATCCACTCATGCAATATGTGTGGGAAATCACAGAAAAATACTTCATGCAAGTCAGTGAATATGTACTTGTCTAGATATTTGCACTATGTTAACTTTGGCTTTATGTTATCTTTTTGTGAAAACTCTAGCTCCTTTGTCTTCAACTAGCTCTCTATCTCTACCTTCATGGGATTCCACAGTCTCAAAATCCCCTTTTAGATTCGCATTCTTTCACCTTCTTGTCATGCGATCTTGTATTATTTTGACGCTTCTTCAGCAGATCTCATATGCTCAATCCCATTTTCTTCCAATCAACTGGCAACAAAATCATTTGTTGGTTTTCCCTTTATCTATATAGTCTTCTTCTACTGGTATTGAAGAGTTCTTACGGGTTATTTTGTTCCTCATTAACCCTTACGGTTTGACCTTCATTCAGAACTAAGAATCTTCCCAACAAAATCCCTTAAAGACTATCAGCCCTTCTGGTAACCCAGAAGGCAATGTCGTGCACTGCACAGTCTCACCCGAGATAGCTCTATGGGTGGCTGCAATACTCATGTGTTTGCAACCTAATATTGAGAGAGATCTGTGTTTGTGCATCGTAACCTTTATTCAGTCCATTTAACATCTTGTTATAACAATTATTCTATGAATGCATGTAAAATACCATATCTTCGTATTTACTTCATTCATTCAACATTCATCAACTAATCAGACACAAAGACGCATTCATACAGTCACATACCATAGTGTTACCATGGTTCACCTCCTCCTGGGCTATGTCCACAAAGATTTGGCTCTCAAGATTTTATTATAGTTTAGAAAGATATCATGTCACACGTTGTTACAGTCTTAGTTCCTCCTCTCTCCCATAGGCTCCTCGATCCTTACAAGGCTGACTAGATCACACGAGGCTCCTCATCTTGTGATCTAACCCTCAGGATCGAATCATTCACTCCTCCCTTATCTCACTAGCTTAATGGGCCTTCCATCTCTTACGGTTCTCTCTCTTCTTGTCCTTGGCTCTCTTTCTCTATCCATGTGTCTCCCCTCTCTCCTAAGTACTACTTATTTATATTTTCATCTCACCAGCCATTACAATGCATTACAAAAACCCTAACCCTAACATTGTTAGGTCTTCCATGCATGCACACATTCTTCTCTTCCTTCCAGTTGTCTTTTTCCTCTTGCATGCTTCTTTTCCAAAAATAGCCTTTCTTTTTTATTCGGCTTGCATCCAACGAGTCCCCAACACTAGCATGTGGCTCGTCCCGAGCCACCTAAACCTTGTGTGCTTTGTCGATCTCTCATGCGATCACCTGGAACTTCTCTGTGAGCTCTTTTTCTTGCATTTGGGCCTACACAGTCTTCTCTTTGAGTGTGTCCAATACCTACACCATAATCTCGTCGTTGATCATTTATGTGCACTTTCCCTGAGTTTGTGCCATGTTCTTATTTGCATCTTCTGATTGCCCAATTACCTTTGTTTCCTACTCTTAGAGTGGTTCCATTTGAGCTTGGAGCTTCTTCTTCTATGTCTGCGCGACTATGAGTTATGACTGCACTTTCTTCATATCCTGTGCTCCTTTGACACGCTCTGTGACCGGCATTATCTTCTACCTCTGCTTGAGGTCTTGGATAGCTACGCTTATCCTTTCTTCTTCATGGTCCCACTATTGGACCTGTTGATCCCCTTCCAGCTTCATCCATAGCTGTGTTTCCTTCTCAAACAAGTCAACCTCCACATGGACTTGTCGTTATATCTCCTTTATCTGTGTTGTTGCCTCATTCTTTCTCTGCTCCTTCACTTCTGGTGGAGTGTTAGGTATGAGTTGTTCTCGGAGGTGCTTGTTCTCCTGCCTGTATTGATCGATTGTTTGCATAATCTAATCAATCTTCTATGTCGTTGTGATTTATTTCATCTGCGTACTCTTTGATATTTTTGCATAGGCTATGGCCAATTCCTGCTCCAGCCTATCCACGTGGTCTTTTTCATCTTTGGTCTCGAGCTTAGCATGCTTGAGTACTAATTCCAACTCGTCCTGATTGTCCCTTATCTGTTGCAATTCCATTGTGTCTGTGCATGCGCATGACTCTACCTCCTGTGCGACACTGACTTGCAGTTCATACAAGGCCTTGGTTGGTATCTGTGTCATTACAAACTGTATTTGGGCCAGATTTGTGTCGTGAAATATCGATCTCGACTGTTTTTTCATCTCGATCTTGTCCTTCTCGCTTGATCCAACCTCACATCCTATCTTTGATGTTTATGGGACTATTCCTATGCTACTATCAGTCGCTTCTGCTTCTCTAAGCTATTGGAGGAGTTTCTGCGTGTATGCCAACTCCTCCTAAATCATGTCCCTTTATCGTCGAGCATTGTCAAAATCCTCCACTGTGTGATCCTGGACCGTTTGGGCCACAAGGTCCGCATAATCCTATGTGATCATATATTCTAGGGGCATTATGTGCGCCTAATTCTCTTGTGCACACCCCTCATTTGGATGATTGGCCTCTTCATTTATCCTTGCTCCTATTGAGTAGCACTCGAGGTGGTTCCCTGTGTTTCCTCAGTTTGTTTCTCTTGTACCTGTGGCGCCTGGGTGTTGTTCTTCTTGGACACCCCCCTTTTGTTCTATTGTGCCTTGTTATGACATGTCCTTGGCTTCTTGTGCACTGTTATCTCTTTTGCAGGTGTTTGTTCCTGCCTTGCCTCCTCCTCCATTCCTGCAGGCATTTCCTGATTCAAGACTGGAATCCTCCAGTCATCGTTTCAATCCTTCATGGCCATCTCTATGTTCTCCTCCTTGATGCAGTAGCACAATTGTAGCCATTGATTGTCGAGATCCTTCTTTGCTTGGATCCACATTGCATTCCTAGTCGCTTTGAAGTTGGCTATGCCCTGATAGTGTGTGATTGTTTCCAGTGTAACTCACCAATATTGTCGATGCTCTCATGTTGGTCTTCAAAATATCCTTCAAATATGGCTGCATTCACATTTCTATTCTTGGCATCTGATGCGCACCCCAACGATAGGTAGCGTGCTACATGGAAAGGCTTGGATCTTGTGCCAAAGAATGCATACCTGGGCTCCATCCATTTGATTAAGGTGATCAAGATGAGTATCCATGAATAGTGAAACTCTGTCCCCAAGTCTTGTGCATCCTTGCAGTCATCCAAGAAGAGATTCAAAAAATACGGGGCCCAGCTGAGTGTAGTTACCTTCGCACACTATGTTGCAGCTGTGAAAACCCTGGCATGGACTTCCTCCTTGCGACATTTTCTAAGTAACTTGCATGCCATGATTTTTGTGGCCATCCTTTTTGCTTTGTCACTAATATGTTTGATTATGATTCCGCGTGACCCCCTTTTTGTACCATATTTTTTCTTCATTTCCTCGACCAGTGCCTTCTCCTTAGTTTTTTCATCTAGGAACTGCACAGGTTCCTCCCCCCATGATGGCAACCCTGTGATGTGTGTAATGAGCTCTATGTTTATTCAAACGATTTGTTCCAGCTATAGGTATCCTCTATGGGTGACTGTCATCAGCTTCTTGACACAATTGTTTGTTTATTGGCCTCTCCCAAAGTGCAGGATGTCCAACAGGTCTAGAATTCCTGTTTTGGCCAGTCCAGCTGCCCACTGGACTGGTTGGTTAATTGGTTCACCAAAGTGTCCTATACCCATAGTCTATAGGTAAAATTTCTTAGAAAACTCTGCAAACTTGTCCATGTCTATCACGTCATGGTCTAAGTACCTCAATTTCTCTACGTGACCTAACATGTTACCTACGATACATACCCCTTCTGGCATGTGCGGCAGGACAATGGTTGTGGTGGCCTGTCTACGCGGTGACCTTGGTACTACATGTTTTCCCTTTCATTGTGGTGGTTGACTCGAGGTTCCAACCTCCATTGTTTGTTCTTCTGCATACTCATCTGCTCGACCAGTGGCATCTTCCACTGTGCCCTCCTGTGGTTGTTTCGGCGTGGTTCTCTATGATCTTTTCGGTGCAGCCATTTCTTCCTACTTCGGAACCATCCCATTAACTCTTGGGCCTTCTCTAGGGTTTTCAGGGTGCAAATGATTTCCTCCATCCTCAGCCTGTTGTCCCTGTACCCCTTCTGGTACATCAATGTCCATGCCCATTAGTTTTTTTTGCTGAGTCTCCTCCACGACAAGTGTGGAGCTTCCTGGTGTCATATCGGGCAACAGGATTTTGTCTACATTGATGAATTCTGGAGGCTGAAGTGGTTGTTGTTCGCTTCCTTGTGTTTGCAGTGGTGATCTGGATTTGCTTCGAGGTTGTCTGCCTGTCTGGATTGGTTCTCCCTTTTTGGGTGGTGCCATGGTGTTGAGGGTGTTGTCCGCGAATCTGAGTGGCCTCTGTTACCTTTGCAAACTTCTCTCTCCACTCTGTATATTCTATGGCTTATGGTTTTCTTCAATTTCACAATAACCTTCCCAGACCTACATACTAGCTTATATAGAAATTGTGTGAAGCTTCTTGGAGACATTACCCAATTTTCGTTTTAATTGAACTAATGCTTCTTGCATACTTGCCATTTATTTCCCTTGCCATCGCCAATTGGCATGATTAATGCGGCATCCTGTCAGTCATTTTTATCATTTAATTTTGATAATCGTCGTTCGTTGGAGGTTATTTGTCGTACCCTTCTTTCCCATTGTTTCCGCTTTCAGTTTGTTTCCCCCTTTATAGTGACCGTTGGTCTTTTTCTCCATTGTGCTGGCATTTCTGACTTTGCACAGTCACTCTCTTTTCGTCGCATGATGCCTTTGTTGTTATCTTTTGATGTTCGGTGCGGTATCTCATCTGTGTTTTTTCTTTTCCTTTCTTGTTTTTCAAGTGCCAGGAGGTCAACTGTCCCTATACAGCTTCAGTCAGCTCCCATTAATCATCCCTATGAGTTTTGTTCCTCCTAAATCCTTCAACTATATAGCTCCCTCGTCTGTGACAGTCTTCACTTCATACGGTCCTAACCAATGCATTATGAGTTTTCCTGGGTGCTGAAGGGATTTACTGTTATAAAGCAAGACTAAGTCTCCTTCCTTGAAATCCTTCCTCTTGATATGTCTGTCATGCCAAGATTTGTCCCTTGTTTTCTAGACTTCTTGGTTTAACCCTACTAGAATCTTGTCTTCCTCCATGATCATCAGTTGATTTAACCTTTCATGTGTTGCACCTTGTTCTGTCATGTTTGTAATTGTTGCTATGTGCAAACTTGGTACCAAATATTCTAATGGCACTACTGCTTCTTGTCCATACACCAATCTGAATGGTGTCTCTCCTGTCAATTTTTTGCATGTGGTCTTATATGCCCGCAATACTATTGTAGGTCCCAATCATCCCTATTAACATTGCAGATCTTCGGCAGTGCATTTTCAAGTATTTTGTTAAAGGTTTCCACTATTCCATTTGCTTGATGGTGATATGGTGTACTTTTTTTATGATAAACTTCAAACTCCTCAGTCATAGCATTAATAGTGTTGATAAAGAGAGTGCCTTGGTCACTCATCAAAATCCTCGGGCAACCAAATCTAGTGATCACTTTCTCAAAAAGGAAGTGTGTTGTTGTCTCTGTGCTGCAATATTTTATTGGTGTTGCTTCCACCCATCTTGTCAGGTATTTCATCACAGTGATAATGTACCTCTCTCCTGACCCTTTTGTTGGTGGGTTAATTGGTCCCACAAAATCTATTTTCCATTTGTCAAATACCTGCAAAGTTACTTGTGGTCACAGGAGCATCTCGTCCCTTCTATTTGGTTTATCAACCCTCTAACATACACCACATTTCTGGCAGTATTCCTTCGATTCTTTGTGAATGGTCAGCCACCATAGTCTTGCGCGCAATAACTTATGCACGGTAGCTTTGTGTGCATAATGTCCTCCTATTATTCCCTCATGGGCTTCTGCTAAGATTCTTGGTCTTTATTATTCTAGCACACATCTTCTCAAGATGTTATCTACACCCATTTTGTATAAGTGTCCTGCAATTAACTGATAGTCTGCAGCCTTGACTACCAGATTTTTCTTCTACGCAGTGTCATATTCATGTGGCACAGTCCCTGTACTCAAGTACTGGATGATGTCTATGAAGTATTCATCGTCTATCTAGACTAAAAATAGTTGTGCATTGGGAAAATTGTCCTCTAGATTCGTAGGTTCCTCCCCATTATTAATCCGCGACAGGTGATTAGGTCCTTCGTTCAACTTTCCTGGTTTGACTATCACTTCAAAGTCAAATTCTTGAAACAGCTATAACCATCTACAAATCCTCCCCCCCAACATTGTCTTGTTGATGAGGTATTTGAGAGTTGAATGGTGTGTGAACATCTTGAAATGTTTTCCCAATAAATAATGTTTGAACTTCTAAAGCATGTAGACCACAGCTAAGCCTTCCCTCCCTATGGTGATGTAGTTCTGCTCCGATTCTGATAGTTTTATGCTAACAAATTCTATAGGATGGTCCAATTCTCCTACTCATGGTTGTGCCAGAATAGCTCCAAGTGCTATGGCCGATGCATATACATGTACGTGGAATGTATTTTCTCAATCCGAGAATACTAGGATTGGTGCGGTTACCATCTTCTCTTTTAGGGTATCCAAACCATATTGATAGTCCTCATTCCATTGGAACTTTGTGTCTTTCCTTAACAATTTCTCCATTGGTGCAGTGATCTGCACATAGCCCTTTATAAATTTCATGTAGTATCATGTGTGTCCCAATGTCGCTCTCAATTGATGGACTGTTTTGGTGGTGCCAGGTTAACAATTATTGCAATCTTGGTGAGATCTACTAGCAAGCCTTGCTTGCATACTATATGGCACAATAGTATCCCAAAAGGTGTTCTGAATATGAACTTCTTGATATTTAACGATATCTGGCACTACCTACATCTTTCTAAAATCAACCATAAGACCTATGCATGGTCCTTCAACAGACTATAGACTGTCCATTCATCCAGATATACTTCTAGAAACTGGTGGATAAACTCTTTAAATGCAGCTATGACTACTCTAGAGAATATTGTTGGTGCATTCTTTAGTCCAAACGGCATGAATTTATACTGGTAGGATCCCCATTCCGTGGAAAAATGGGTCTTGTATCTGTCTTCTGGTGCTATCTTGATCTGATGGTATCCTCAGAATCCGTCGGTGAATGAATAAGCTTCATGTCCTCCTGCATTCCCCAAGACTTCATCTCTGAACGGGGTAGGGAATGGGTCATGTAGGCACGCATCATTCAACTTCCTCAAGTCGACACATATTCTTATCCCCCCTTATTTCTTCTTCTAAACTACCATCGGGCTTATCCATTCGGATTCTTCTATAGGTTCTATGATTCTAGCCCCCAACATCCTATCGATCTCAGCTTTGAATTTTTGCCTATATATCGGGTTTAGTCTGTATGGGTGTTGTTTGATTGGTCTTGCCTCATCTCTGAGCGATATCTTCATTTCGCCTATCTTTCCTACTATGCCTTTCATTTCTGTGAACGTTGTTGGGAACATGTCGTTGTACTCGTGCAGTAAATCTGTTATACTTTCCACTATTTGCTCATCCCAATAGTCTCCAATGCTGGCCATTTTGGGATTCTGAACTGTCACAATGTTGACTTTCTTCACCTTGATCGACATGACAATTACTTTTGATTCTAGAGGTGGACCTTCCACTTCTCTCTCACCTTCAACTTCCTCAATATGAATATCATGTGGGTCATCTTCATCTGGTGCGTCTTCCTGCACATGGTAGCATGACAATAGTTCTTTCACTGTCTGTCTATTTTGTTGTTTTTCTTTTGTTATGAGTTCAACTTGTGGTTCCTTAATAAATATCACCCTTCTTATTTGTTTAAGTGTTGTGTCTATGTTGGATTTCTCATGCTCAAATGGAAAAGTGATGGTAAAGTTCTGTTGTAATACTATCCAGATCGCAGTTCCTCTGTGCAGTTCTTGGTCTGTATACCAGTTTGTTGGGATGCCTTATAATGTGTGCACGAAATGGTGAGGCCATTCCTCCAATGGTGCCATTTTCAATAGTGTTATGCACTTCTCCAAGTGTTTTGTTGGTGCCCCCTGTCCATCATATTTCTGCAGTTGGTTGCTTCCTTGTGCTGCGCCAAACCTAATGCGCAGTAACCTCTTACATTGGTACCATTCCTTGATTTTTTTTTGTGTGCACCCCACCATCTCACAGGTGTCACCTTGAGTGTTATATCTAGGGCTAAGAGCCTCTAATTTTCTAACACTTCATCTTTGTACCGTGTTAATAATGCTTCTATATCATTCACCCCATGGAAGCTCGGAGGTTCCCTTATTTCTGTACCTACCCATCTTACTGCACGGTTTATTCTTGCGCATCTTCTTGTGGAGACTTCATATAACCTCTGCTGGCAATTTTCTAAGCCTGTATCTGAGTCTGACGCACATGAGGTGATGCTTCACCAGCTAGGTACCCCATCTACAGTTGGTTTTACATAGTCTTCATCCTATGTAGTTGTTCTATACAATGGGTTAATTTCCTCGAGGTCCAAGCAAATAGGGTCTACGAACCTTTCCCCTTCTAATGGGTCCAATGGCACAATGACTCTGTATTCTCTTGAATCGAAGGTCATTTTCTGCCTCTTTAAGTTTATTATGGACTGGTTATCAAACTCTCAATCCAAGTCGAGCAATGTTGGGTAAGGTGTTGTGCCATCCACTATGTCGATCACTTTGAAGTCAGCTTTAGTCTACACCCCATCCAGGTATATTGTCATTCCTTTTAGTTTTCCAATTTGTAGAACTTTGTGTTGATTTGCTAGTTTCAGTTGAACCGGTGAATATCCTAATGTGGGATCTCCCATACATTTCCATGTCTTCTTGGGTAATACATTGACTTCAGATCCTAAATCCAGTATAATATCTCCCATGTTGAAATCTCCAATGTTGGCATTCATCCTGAATTCTCTACTTGTTCTTCTCCTTGCATGTAGATGGTTGACTGTTTTCTGCTCTATCCTGCCTTATGCTTCTATGCTATATCTTTCTAGCATATTTTGTAATAGTTTAATAGAGGATGAATCATTTAGTATTTTTACACATGATTGCAAAAAGCCTTTAATCATACTTACTTGTCCAAGGGGTTGTGTTTCTTTGGTATAATCCAATGATGGAGGCATCTTGTACTCTGTTACTTCCTTACTATGTTGTGTGGTTGATGTTGACACAATGTCTGGCTTCAGGAATTCTTGTCTAGATTGCTTGAATATCTCCTTCTCATTCTGTGCATCGACCTACTTCCTTGGTTCAACATTCTTCTTCACCCATTGGTGTTGTGCTGGCTCTTGTTGTATTGTGTCATTTCATGTTTTATCTCCTCCATGTGTAACTATGTTGATGTTTCTTCCTTCATCCCTCACTTCTGTTGAAATCCATTGAACATTCTGATTGTTCTGATTTCTCTTCTCCTGGATCTTCCCTAATAGTGTTGGGCATTCTTTAGTATCATGATCTGATGCGCGACAATACATACAGGTTGTTGGTGGAAGTGGACATTCTCATGCGTAGTGTCATATTTATTGACAATTGTGACATACCACTGGTCCTCTACCTCTTCCAAAGCCTCATCTTCATTTTCCTTTGCCTCTGTAGCCAGCTTGATCCCCTCACGGTGCCTTATAATGAGGTGGTTGGTTATACTGTGCGGTATTATAGTATGGTTGCACGGTAATATATTGGTTGTGAAGTGTTGTAAGGTTAATGCGCAGTGTTATACTGTTGTTGCGCAGTGTTGTACCGGGATGGTACTTGATTAAACTGAGGTGTGGTTTTCCCGATCATCATTTCTTCCTACACCTTGTATGCATCTGATGTTCTTTCCCTCATCAACTCCATGGTTCTGAAATCTTTTTCATCATGGCCTATTGACTTGCAAAAGTTGCAATACGAGCTCTTTGGTATTGTCTGGTACTTCTTCATCATTGGGCAGCGGTATGGGTCATGACCCTGTTTCTTTCATATTTCACACTATAGTCCTCCTATTGGTACCAGATTTGGAATTCCTGCTTCCATGTACTGCACGAATGTTGGACATTCATTCTTATGGTGTCCTTTTGTCCTACATGTGGTACACCAAATGGCTTATCTTTTGTCCTTGTTCTTGTTCTAGTTTAGTTGGAATGTTAAATTCTTCAAATCTTCCTTCAGCTCCTCGAGGCTAGATTTGTCTTCTAATATTGGTTTTCTTCTAGTTTCAAGGCTGCCTGGAGAGCCTCTGCCTGCGTCTGAAACTTTTGTTGTCGCAGTGGATACTTCAAGTGTGGTAATAGTGAATAGACGAACATATGCATGTGTTGCATATCTATCATGACGTATTTTAGCTTTTCCTTTAGTTGTTTGTATCTCTAGTCAATCTCACATACATATTCTCCTGGTTTCTGTCTGATCTCTATCATTTCGTTCATGTATTGATCCTCTGAACTCTGCTTCTGGAACTCATTTATCAGTAGCTTCTTGATATCTCTAATCGTTCTGGTGGTCCCTGGTGGAATGTTTATAGCTAGACTCATATACCAATCCAGTGTGCAATCTCTTAATGTGATAGCTAATTGTACAAGTTTAGTTTCCTCGTCTGTGATCTGTTTCTCTTCCCAAAAATTTTCACAACTAAACAAGTGCTTCTTTGGGTCCTTCGACACTTCTCCTTTGAATTATGGTAACCTGATGGTGCGATCATGTCCTGCCATCTTAAATGTTGAACTACTACCTCTGTCTAGTGTAGATACTTGACTATTGCTTCCTGAATTGGCTCCCCTAGTTTTTTTTTCTTGTGTAAATGTACTTCCTGTTGTCTTCCTTCTCCCGAAATTTGGTTGTCTAAATGTTGGTGTTCTTCTTGGTGTATTAGTCGCACATGGGTTTATGGGTTCCACATTGACATTGATATGGATAGGAGTGTTGTCTTCTACTTCTGCTCTTGGACCTCTCATCTTCCTCTCATATGTTGTGTGTAGGATTTCCTCAATCTGCTCCACATCCCGGAGATCCTCTACCTCCTCTTCATCACTTTCCAAGCCTTCCCTCACAGCTACGGCTCTCTTCTTGGTGTTCACCTTATAATGGTAGGGTACTCCACTACGCATCCTTCCAGTTGTTGCCATGATCTGCTTGATCTGGTCATCATCCATCATAATTGGGTCCAAGGCATCCTCCCTCTTTCCTTTATCATTTTCATGTCAGTGCTTCCCCCCTTCCCCCATGCATGCAGGGAAGTTTAGCTGTCTCATTCTATTGTCATTACACCTTTTTTATATAGCAATATCTTAATGGAAGTATATAATGATCTGGTGTATCTACCTCAAGGTCCCTTCAAGAATTCTTGTTCAGCTACATTGTACGAATTTGTTGTATCTACTGCAAATTCTATGATAAACCCGACAACAATGATGTCTAGCCAGAAATATATTGTGTGCGTAAACTTATTATCAACTCGTTGTAGCTGCATGATCTCTTCAGGATTTCACTCTAGTTGTATGATCTGATTCATAGAATGGTTGTCTTTCAATCTTTTTATCCACTCCTGCAATATGTGTGGGAAATCACAGAAAAATACTTCATGCAAGTTGATGAATACGTACTTGTCTAGATATTTTCACGGTGTTAACTTTGGGTTTCTGTTATCTTTTTGCGAAAAATCTATCTCCTTTGTCTTCAACTAGCTCTCTATCTCTGCCTTCCTGGAATTACATGGTCTCAACATCCCCTTTTAGATTCGCATTTTTTCACCTTCTTGTCATCCGATCCCATATTCGTTTGACGCTTCTTCAGCAGATCTCATATGCTCAATCCCATTTTCTTCCAGTCAGCCGGCAACGGAACCATTTGTTGGTTTTCCCTTTATCTATATAGTATTATTCTACTGGTCTTGAGGAGTCCTGATGGGGTATTTTGCTCCTCGTTAACCCTTATGGTTTGACCCTGGTTCAAAACTAAGAAGCTTCCCAACAAAATCCCTTAAAGACTATTGCCCCTTCTGGTAACCCAAAAGGCAACGCAATGCACTGCACAGTCTCACCCGAGGTAGCTCTATGGGTGGCTACAATACTCAGGTGTTTGCAACCTGAGATTGAGCGAGATATGTGTTTGTGCATCATAACCTTTATTCAATCCATTTAACATCTTGTTATAACAATTATTCTATGCATGCATGTAAAATACCAAATCTTTGTAGTTACTTCATTCATTCAACATTCATCAACTAATCAAACACAAAGACGCATTCATATAGTCATAGAACATAGTGTTACCATGGTTCACCCCTTCCTGGGCTACGTCCACAAAGATTTGTCTCTCGATCTTTTATTATAGTTTAGAAAGATATCATGTCGCATGTGGTTACAGTCTTAGTTCCTCCTCTCTCCCATAGGCTCCTTGATCCCTGTGAGGCTGACTAGATTGCACCAGGCTCTTCAACCTATGATCTAACCCTTGGGATCGAGTTTCTCACTCCTCCCTTAGCTCACCATCTTAATGGGCCATCCATCTCTTACGGTTCTCTCTCTTCTTGTTCTTGGCTCTCTTTCCCTCTCTGTGTGTCTCCCCTCTCTCTTAAGTGCTACTTATTAATATTTTCGGCTTACCAGCCATTACAATGCATTACAAAAACCCTAACCCTAGAGATTTGCATGAGAGAAATTGTCATGCTACATGGTGTACCTAAGGAAATTGTTTCTGACAAAGATCCCAAGTTTACATCAAACTTTTGGAAGGGATTGTTTAAAGGATTTGAGACAAATCTAAATTTTAGCATAGCATATCACCCAAAATCAAATGGGAAAACAGAGAGGGTCAGGTGATTGAGGATATGTTGAGAATGTATGTGATGGATAAACCATCAAAATGGGAATATTATTTACTTTTAGTTGATTTTGTTTATAATAATGGGTATCACGAATATTTAAAGATGAGCCCATTTGAAGCATTATATGGTCGAAAGTGCAACACACTAGTGAGCTAGGAAAACCCAACATAGAGAGCAATGGTTGGGCCAGAGTTACTCAGAGAAACTGAAGAGCATATGGTGAAAATAAAGCAGAATTTAAAGGTTTCTTAGGACAAACAGAAAAGTTATGCAGACAAGGGCAGAACACACAGAGAATTTAAAGTGGGTGAGCATGTCTTCTTGAAAGTGAAAGCTAAGAAAAGTTCATTGAAATTGGGGAGTTTCCCAAAGTTGGTAACAAGATATTGTTGACCATTCAAAATCCTAGAAAGTGTTGGTATTGTTGCATACATGCTTGCACTGCCTACATCCATGTGCATAGATAATGTGTTCCATGTGTCTTTGCTTAAAAAGTATGTGCCTGATGATAATCATGTAATTGACTGGAATGTGATTTAGGTGGAGAAATAAGGTGACTTCCAAGTTCATTCAGTGTCATTATTGGACAGGAAATCACGCTACTATGGAATCAAGCAACTAGTAAAGGTCCAGTGGACCTGTTACAATCTTGAAGATGCAACGTGGGAGTATGAGGATGCTATGCAAGAGGAGTACCCATATGTTTTTGAAGCTTTTTTAAGATTTTTTTCTTGTACATGTGTATATAATGTTTTGTATGTAATGCACTAAGGATAGTGCATAAATAAGGGGGAGGGAAATGCAATACCCCTAGGTCAAACCCCAATTGTAAATGTACATATTCTTTATAGGTTGGTGAGTCGGGATGTTTTGGGTCAAAGTGCCTTGGTATATATGTTTTGAGGCCAAAGTTCCTATATGATTTAGGCTAGGGAGCCCATGCGTTGAAAGGCCAGCGCACCTAACAAATATAAATTTTAATCACACTTGATTATATTAATAAAATACATCATTGTTGCATACCAAATCAGATAAAAAGAGTATGGGGGGCTAGGACTCCACGAGAGGAAAGGAGCTTAAGAGCTTAAGGAAAAGGGGCTAAGTTGAGGGGCCTTAAGCCAAGGAATAAAATATTGTTATTCATAAGTCCTAAAGTCTTGTGATATATTTTATCCTAAGTTCCTAAAGGTTAGGAACAAATCACCAAGTGGAGTCAAAGGTAGTTCACAAGGTGACAAGTGTCAAGTTAAGAGCCTGCAAATATATCGTTGGGAATTAGTGTAGTTCCATCAATCTTGTCAATCATTATTGCAATCCATCATCCATACCTTTGTTGAGAGAGTTGTGAATTTGTATGTTACCTAGTAAATCCTTGAGGGTTTGGGTTGAAGAAGTAGTTTTATAGGCATGTGAAGCATTCTCCTTGGGTGAGAGAACTGTTGGGGATAGTTTTCATGTGTGCAGGGCTGGTGAGTGTTGAGATCTTAGAGAAACCTTGTGGTCCAAGTGCTACAGATCTCTAAGACTTCTTGGTTGGCTTGTTGCTAAATCCCTGGGAGGGAAGTGGGATAGCCAAAGGATTATTGAGCAGAGAAGGGGTACACTTCCTGGGGTGGGACAAGCTATGGGGAACTAGAGGTTGTGAGCTAGGAATTGTTGTTGGATTTGGCACTCGAGCCTACCTTTGTTGAGCTATTTTTCAAACCTTAGTTTGGTTTAGGATCCTTTTCCCCGGTGGGGTCATAACCCCAACTCAGGGGTGACTTGTTGTTGAGAGTATATGAATAGTAGATTCTATGGCTGGGGGTAACATTTGAGGTATGCATGCAGTTGGTGATTTATCGCAAAAGATAAGTGCTCTTTTATATGTGTTTATGTACCACTTATTGTGTGTTTGTTTATGTTAATTATGTATGATTTAATTGTAAATATATATGCATGAATTATATGTTGTTAGTACTGCATATTTGTTGCATATGTAAGGCATATTAAGTTTATAAATGGTATCAGAGCTAATTTTCAAGTTTGCTAGTAACGAGGAACATTGCATTGTGGTTAAAGAGAAGAGATTTATTGTGTGGCATGGCCCAGCTTGGAGTTGGGGATGTTACATAAAGACTCATATTTATTGTGTATTATGTGACGAAATTACTCGATTTGAATCAATATTGAAAGGCCTAGTTACAAAATGAAAAGAGTAAATACAATATATTTAAATTTTTAACAGAAAATTTCACTTAAAAACGCATATCTAGAAGAATCATGAAGTTCTATTTATCAAAGGATCAAGCCACACAAAGTTAATGAATTCCACTTATGAATTCATATTTATTGGTATAGTATGAAGAGGAGTGGTAGGAACAAACACAATATACTACAATTGCTCGATAGCAACAACAAACACAATATACTAAAATTTATATATAATAAATTCCACTTAAAAACTTCGATGTTCAAACTCATAATGGAAAGCAACAAAAAATTAGCAGAGTTCAGTTTTGTTGAAATATCTGAGGTCCTATGAGGCTGCCATCTAAGGTCTGTCCTTGACCTTAGGATGGCTCTAAGTTTCAACTATTTGCTGTCCTCTTTCTGCTGTTTTAGGACAGCAAGCTGTCATGTACTTGCTGCTCAATGTTTTATAGGTTAAGTGCTCATTTAAGGTTCCCTTGCAAGTGTTTTCTTGTCACAATATTAGCACATGCAATATAACTTAAAACACATAACACTACCTCTAGATCTTGAAACTTAAAATGCTGAACTACACTTCTAAACATGCACAAAATTTGACACAGGTATTTTTGGTCAATGACCCTGGATAAAACCCCCCCTGGGGAAAACCAGTTTTAGGATATCTATCTATATAATGTGATTAAAGCAAGAGATACAACATGTAATGCAATACAATGGAACTTGTATACATAGCAAGCTCCTCACGAGACTTTCATCAGGATCCGGAAGAAGAAGAGACCAAAACAGTGGTGCGCCCTCTCCCAAGTTGCCCTCTGAACTGAACTGAGGCGCCCAAGCTCTCCTGCTGTCTGATGAAGAAACCCCTCCACAAGAATGTCCTCTCCTGTGCTGCCTCTCCACTGCAACTGTCAGAGCTGAAAACCTCCA
>JASDQU010100031.1:1409-14439 GCA_032191745.1 Picea mariana | reverse complement strand
ATTAATTGTCACTTTATAACTTAAGTGACATATTTCACTTTTTGACTTAAAGCTCCTAAGTCAAAGTGAAATTAGAATCATAAAGTAAAGTATGAGGGTAAAAGTCTCCCCCTTTGTGTTTAGAGACTCCTAAACACATGGGGACCACTTTCCAAGGTATCCAAAACTCAACAAGTTTGCCATTTTATACAATGATTAATAATGTGCTTATATTCTAATACATGTGGCTTGCATAAGCTACGGAATTAAACTTCTATACATTACTGAATTATACGCTCATGTTGAATATCGATGGCACTTAAACAAAGTCAGGCCTAGGATGGCTCCCTACCTTAACTCGCCTACTAGGCATACATGAGAGAAAGGTGTTAAGGTGGCAAGGTTTGTCAGTCAAGTAAATAAGCTATGCTTCAATCAATAGATGCTATGATCCTTTGGATGAGCACGAAAGATTACTTACTCCTTCGAGAAAGGTCGATTGTTCTATTTGTGCAGACAAAAATCATGTGTTCTCTAGCACAAGCAGAGGGAAATCAGGCTATCTCCTCTACACAATTGGCATGGACTTGCTACCCTTTGCAACTCCACTTGTTTTTATGTTATATCAAAATCTTAAAGAACACTATGACAAACTAGCTCAATGGATTAAAGAAATCAAGTATCTAATTTAAATCCATAATTTTTATCTTCAAGGGCCCAATCTCACTAAATAGTTCTTTGCGAAGACCCATAGTGTTTATAACATTTTAGGAGAACCGGTTCAAGGAAGGTTGGAAATACTAAATAGAAAATTGGAGGGGATACCCAGACTCATCTATACTTCTCCAATGCAAGTAGTTTTGTAGTGCATTTTGCACTTTTGACTTTATATGTGCTCATGGCCTTTCCATACAAAGGCTCGCCAAAATCACAGGGACACTACAATGAAGCACCACTCTCGGAACATAATGGTTGGTTTTCCACATGATCACTTGAAATTTAATGTTACATAAGCTTCTCGTAATTTCAAAATTTTATTTTGGCTTTTTCTAATAAATTTGTGTGAAGTTTTCTTCAAAATTTTAAATAACTTTAATATTTAGTTGTAATGTTTTTTAATTTTTAAATTTGAAATAAAACTAAGTATGTAGAAAATATAATTGCAAAAAACATATATAAATGATAAATAAGCTGAAATATACAAAGATACTCTTATATTATGATATTAAAAGAAAGAAAGTAAAGTTTATTTATCTCTTAAGGTGGGGTGGGATGATCTTCAATGAGCAAAGCTCCAAATAAAACAATACACAATCAAACATTCCATAACCTTCTCTCTCTTTAAATAGATTTTCAATAGCAAAACCCTAACCAAGAAAATTTTAGGGACTAAATGCAATGCACAAATACCACTGCAAGCATAGCTCAATGTGATACCAATCACTGACCAATGCATCCAGGATTATTCTTGAGCTACAAAGGATATGAACTACTTGTATGGATGAAGGACCTCTGACCCTATGACCCTCTAGACAACTTCTTGACCTAATCCCAAGATCTCTAGCTAAGACTCTTCTAAGGAATAAAATATCTCGTAGGACGTTAGTTAGTGCATTGTGCCCACACAGTGTGAGCACACCTTTAGAAAGTGTGCTAAGTCGATCAAGGTTTGATTGAAGGACCTATAGGAAGCAATTTTTCGTTACAGATATTGAAAGAGAGAACAAAGTGGATTCAGAAGAGAGTTGATAGTGGAGGAAGGGTAGGGTCCCTTGGCACCTTAGCAACTACACACTCTTAATTGTTTTCACCCACGGGCTAATTTTCCACCTTTTTTCCTAAATAAATATTTGTCAATTTCTTTTTTCCCTAAAATAGTTCATCCAAATTATAGATGATAAAAGTATTTTACTCTAAAAAATGCCCAAATTTTCTAAAAACTATACAAAATCCTTAAAATTTGAATATTTTAACAAAAATATGGGCCAAACATTTTATGGTTGTCATTTTTAAAATTAGTAAGATCCGTAAAGATTTATACACTTTAAGATAAGGATGGATCCTTAAAATTTTCTTTGATCCTAACTACTTGTAGTCCCCTAATTAATGGGTACCAACTACCTAGTAGACCTTATAAAGTGGACCCCTATTCATTAAACAACTATCCACTACTATCTAATGGGCCTTATTCAAAGAGGATGGCCACATACAACAATTTTTTATTGTTATTTGTTTTTAACCATGGGAAATAGGTAACTCATTAGAGTGATCCAAGCTAGGCCCACAATCAAACCTACTAGTTGCCATTATAACCCAAGAGTATGTCCAACAACCCGCAAGCCAAATATACCAATAACTTGTGACTTAGCAAGAGCTTAGGCGTCCCACTTGGGGGTGTCTAACCTTCTAGCCTTATCACAATGAGCCTACATGCCATTCTACAGGAATTAAACCTGGGTAGAGAGGATAACAACCATACTTTCCAACCACTCGAGTTAAGCCCATGTGACACATACAACAATTGACTAACTCTTAGGTAGTTTAAAATAACGAGGTTAGAGTATGACCCTAACATTAGTGATGTTTTTTGGTAGAATGGAATTATTTTTTTGTTTGAGATACTTGAACAACATTGAAACTCATTTCATATAAACTTATATTTTTGTAAATTTTCTTGATAGTAATATAAGATGAATTTCAAATTTTTTTAGTGATAAATGATAAATAGGGATTTTCCCAATAAATAGAATTGTTGGTGTTGCATAGAAAATATATAAGGTTTAAATAATATAAATGGTTATGTAAGAATGAGAACATCAACCCACTAGTGGGGAAGACCTCATCATAGGAATGAGTTAATAAGTGGACAAATACAAAACCCTTTCTAGTGAGTTAATTTTTTTTTCTCTACAAGGAAAAATTGTGCCCTAATCCACTCAATTTTTTTTAATTTCAATGATCAAAGCTTCTTCAAATGGGTTAAAAACTCCAATGACAAAGTTTCATGATCAAAGCTCCCATAAATTAGGTGGAATTATAACTAGCAACAATTTTCCTACTAAATTTGAGAAATAATTTTCATAAAAATAAAAAATACTATTTATTAACTTACTCTCATCACTGGGTCCCTTGTCCCACAAACAAGGGGGTTTGTGACCTTAAAAATAGATTATTATTATTATTATTATAAGAATGGATCATTGTGAAAGAGAAAGATTCATTCCTCAAATAAACTCAACTCAAGTAACACTTTTGTGTTATATATAGATCCATCTTAAACATGAATCTATCAAGCACCAAGAGGGATCAAATTTGTTATTGTGTCAATTTTAATTTATATGTTGTTATCTAAATATGTACTTAGTTAATATTTTTTAATTGAGCGAACTTTATTTTTATTATTATTATTCTTAATGTAACATTATCTAATATAACATAAAGCCAATTATACAACATGGTTAAGAACATGTATTTCCTCTTAAAAAACTCCAAGTTCAAATCTAGAAGAGGTAGGATATGTATACCTATAAACTTTACCCGTCAACCCACAAACAAGTGGTTTGATCGTGACCTTAAAAATGAAATATCAAATAGAGTAACCCTAATCTTAAAAACCTTTCCCTCCAGGTCGCTTTCCACGTGGCTCAACTATAATATATCGTCACCGTTAATTGGCTGTCGAGATGCAATTGAGTCCCCGATAATAACGTTAGTACCCCGCCGTCAAGAGAAACGTGGGTTTGTGCTCCCACGTGATCGCATGGATTGACCCTCCGCTCCCGAGACAACATAACGGTCACAAAGACAATAATAAATCCCTAGCACAAAGCGACAAAAGCCACATGACCGTTTGAACATGTCCAGATCATCAATGTCGAATTCGAATTTTGAATTTAAAAATCTCACCCCTGGCCTTCTTCCAGCCATCCGCCCATGTCGTGTTCCGGAAAAGTAAAACTGACCTGCTGTTGAGTGCTCAACACCCAAGGGACCATCTTCAGCATACCCTGACCCAGTGACCATATCCATAATGGCTAAAAAGCTCAGTGTAGGCAAGAATGCATCGGCACTGACAGAGTCTCCTAGGAGTTGCATTTCTGAAGATCTCACAATGCTTCAGGGCGAGGTCCGCAGTTCGAATCTCCAGACCTCCTTAGAGCCTTGCCTGAAGGACGCAGATAAGCAGCATCTCGATGATGTAGGGGATGGATATGAGAAGTCTCTGCGTGGAGAATGCATTAAGCTCTCCCTCATGCTTGTTTTCATGGTTTCTGCCTCAGTTGCAGTCTTAGTCCCTGAAGCTCTGCCTGTTCTTGTTTCATCTCTTCACAACCATTTTCTCCTCTTATCCACCAAGATCTTCTCTGTTTACGCGCCTGGGGTATTCAAAGGCTTCCAGGGAATTTGGAAAAACTTTCGAATCCTAGGAAGTCAAATTCACTTGGCACTATCTGGGACTGTAATTGGGCTAATCGTCTTGGCCCTAAGTTACTTTAGTCTTTTCATTCGGAGGAACCCAACGAACCCCAATAAGTCAAGTGTTTCTGTTGTTGTAGAAGTTATTCAGGAGGAATTCATGCCCAAAAGCATCAAAAAACTGAGCATGGAGGTAATTGGTCATTCAAAAAAATTGAATTGACCCTAAGAATCTTAATTTCAAAGCTTCCATGGCTGCAAAGGAAGAAATTTCAAATTGTGCATTATTTWAAATTTGGAAATTTTGGGRATTTATCGTAMGRTGACGTTATCATGACATGCAGGCCATGTGGCGTGTGACATGGAAATGATGATGAGGACTGCCATAGTGGCAGGTCCACGGTGGCAGATCGTTGWCATGGTAGCAAGCAATAGTGGTGGGGTGGCGGTGGAGTGGCAAACTGATACCATAAGTGGTATCACAAGTTTTAAAAGTGGTTTTGTGAAATACCAAAATCCTTTGAAATGGTATTGGAGATACCATTTGTCATCTTGGTCGTGTGGTGGTATCGGAGGTAAGTACGATGATGATTTCCATGCACTTTAACCCCTAAAATCAGCATGAGCCATCGATATTTTTTTGATCTTGGTCATCTAATTAGAGAAATGGACAAGTAGCATGTGCTCAGGGAAAAAGGGTGTGGGATGGGACCCTCCCATCCCTGCAACCAATGAAGGTGTGCCACATGGAGACCTAGCAGAAAAGGTGGGACCCTTGTCCCATCCGTTGTCTAAGAAGGTACCAAGTGGATAGTTGGGTATGGTGGGGCTCGAAAGATAAAGGTAAAATAAGGTAAAGAAAAGAGGAGAGAGGGGAGGAAGGTGTCAGAGGTTGGTGAAGCAAGGCCAAGGTGCCCAAGATGTTGACATGGCATCAGCTTGAGGTGTCAAGTGGACCTAGAACACCAAATCATCATCCATGTCACCAGAAACCAATGAAATTTGTTAGCAAAGTATAGTGATTTTACATGTCATTATCTTACAGGGCATTTTTTAGGCCCTAAACAATGTTTTTAGGAGATTAAATTTTCAAGATTGTAAGTGTCGTAGGCACCACATATAGTATTTGTAGTTTAAATAAAAGAGCTCGAAGAGAGATTTCCAACGAATTAATATGTTCAAAAAACAGAGCCCGTATGAGAAACAGAGGAAACAACACAAGGTAAAATTTTGGCACTAGTTGACTTCCAGAGGGCATAACTCCCTACTCAAAAGTCAGTTTCAGGAAAAGGAGAAGTGCATGGAAATATCTTGAACCATAGAAGACAACCATGGAGTTATATGGAGAATCTACGTACCTGAAAGTGTACAGGATGAGAGGGAAGATTTCTATGGCTTTCAGTGCTAAAAGGGGAAAATARTCACAACTTTAGTAGGATGTAACTATCAGCCTCGATGTTAAATGAAGGTGAAACRTGGTTATATTACTAAAAATATAGGAATGAGGAAACCCAATTGGGCTTCGGTCAAAATTTCAAAAGATTGGGTGTTTGGAATTAAGTTCATTAGATGAAGGGTGCACTTAAAGGGAAGAATTGTGCATAATTTTAAATATTTTGYARAATTAGGGACATAATTAAAGAAAAGTATAATCAACAGARAAGCTAGAAACATGGAATATACATAGAGGACTTATAGCCATGAAAATGAAGTCAGGGGRCTCTATGTCAGAATGGGTAATGCAGGGACATAATCAGATGGGCATGAAGAAGGCAAAGAGGAGAGTGTAAATTTGGTAGAGACAATAAAAAGTTTGCAAAGAGATGTGTTGAGCTTAGGAGAAGAATAATGGCTTCAACATCAAGTTGTTCCAAAGCTTGGACAGGATAGAGAAGAAGGTGGATAAGGAGATAGATTCAATTAAGTCAAAGGGTCACAGATCTCATGCCAAAAAGGAAGAATCTGTAAGTGTCAATGGACATTGCCATCACTCACCAAAACACTCAGTTAGTAGTGCAGAAAGTAGTCCAAGTTTATCTCTTGTCAGAAACCATAGGAGGAGTTTTGGAGTAGATGAACTATAGGGAGAAATGAGGAAGATCAAACCTCCTACCTTTGATGGGGAGCACAGAAAATATGAGGATGCAAAGGATTGGATGTTGGGGATGAGGAAGTATTTCCAATTGCATAATTATTCCTCACAAGCAAAGGGCAGAATTCCAATCTACTAGCTCAAGGGAAAAGCATCAATGTGGTGGGACTAGTGTGTGCAAGTAAAGCACATAGATGAGAAAAACATCATTTGGAGGAAATTCAAAAAGTATTTTCGGAAGAATACTTATCCAAACGTTCTTATGACAAAAAGATGGAGTTCTTTGAACTCAATCTTGGGAGCATGACCATGGATGAATATGAAAGAATATTCTTGGAGCTACTAAGGTATGTTTACTTCATCAAGGATGAGCAAGTCAAGATTCAAAGGTTCATGGGTGGGTTACCTTCAATATTCGGTGATAAGATACAATATGATGATCCCAAGATTCAATTGGGTTTATCCTAAGTAGTTTGTGTCAAGGGGTGTTTTTCCCCCCACCGAGGTTCAATTCCCACAATTGACATGTTGATCTCTTAAATGAGAAATCTATCAAAAAAGCCTTGTATTTCTACAAAATCTGGTTTACCCCAGGTACCATCCTCAAAATGAAGGGAAGTGCTCGGTGAATTTCCTCGGGCTCTATTCCAAAGTAAAAATAATAATAATAATATATGTATATGTGTGTGAGAGAGAGTTGATGATGATGATCCCAAGACATTGGAGGAAGCAATAAGAAGCTCGTCAAGTGTCTTCATGTTCAGCATAGAGGAAGACCAACTTTCCAAAAGGCTTGGGAAGACAAGAAGAAAGGTAATATGGAGCAGAGGAAGAAAGGGCACAAGCCACCATTCTTTAGAAATAGTTCTCAAGGGAAGCCAGTTCAAAATGAACCCAGAATGTCAGAAACATTAGTAAAAAGGCCAAGGAAGAAGCCTATTAAATGTTGGGGTTGTGAGGGATATCACATGTACAGAGACTTCCCTCATAGAGGTGAAAGAGTGAATATTGTTCATAATGTAYAACAGGATGATACAGTTGAARACAAGGGCATAAGCATGCCAAGGATCTATGCATCCTTGGACAACAAGCAAGCTAAACTTCAATCTCATATGATTTAAGTTGAAGGTAAGATCAATGATCAACCTATAGCTATTTTGATTTATTTAGGAGCTAGCCATAGTTGCATTGATCMTAATATTGTTGAGATATTTCATTTGCAAAGAAGCAAGCTTGGGAAATCTTGGCTAGTTCAGTTAGCTATAGGATCTAAAAGAAGAATCAATGAGTTGGTTCAGGATTGTCCAATGGACATGAATGGACTGGGCACAAGGGAAGATTTGAACATCATACCTTTGGGTTCATATGATTTCCTAATTGGTATGGATTGGTTGGATATGCATCATGTTGTCCTAGATTATTATAACAAGGATTTCACTTGTTTAGATGAAGAAGGGAACTTGATAATAGTTCAAGGTATTCCAAGAGCAGTATCTATCAGAGAGATTTTAGTCTTGCAGTTAAAAAAACGTTTCAGAAAAGGATATCAAATATATGTATCCCATATGGAAGAGGCGGCTAAATATAAAGTGCCAAGTATTGAAGACCATCCAGTCTTGAAATAATTTGAGGATATATTTAAAAAGATATTGGGGTTGTCACCAAAGAGATATAAATTTCTCCATTAATTTGATGCTTGGAGTTGCCACAGTGTCCAAGACTCCTTATAGGATGAGTACACCATATTTGAAGGAATTGCAAATTTAGCTTGAAGATATTTTGAAGAAGGGGTATATACACCCAAGTGTGTCGCCTTGGGGTGCCCCAGTGTTATTTGTGAAGAAGAAGGATGGAACCTTGAGGTTATGCATTGATTTCAAATAGTTGAACAAGGTGACTTTGAAGAACAAGTATCCTTTGCCAAGGATAGATTATATATTTGATCAATTGAAAGATGCAAATATATTTTCTAAGATTGATCTCAGGTCAGGATACCATCAGGTGAGAATTAAATAAGAGTATCAACAAGACAACATTTAGAAAAATATATGGACATTATGAGTTTACAGTGGTTCCATTTGGGTTGTCAAATGCACCAGTTGTCTTCATGTGTTTAATGAATGGTATTTTCATAAATTACTTGGATAAGTTTTCATTGTATTTTTGGATGACATACTTATCTACTTTGAGTCTAAAGAAGAGCATGAGCATCAATTGAGGATGGTGCTACAAGTACTAAGGGAGCATTAGTTGTATGCAAAGTTGAACAAGTGCTCATTTTATTAGAGGCAAATACATTATTTGGGTTATATTATTTTAGAGAAAGGGATAGCATTGGATCATGAGAAGATAAAAGCCATTGAAGGATGGCCAACGCCAAAGAATGTTTCGGAGTTGAGATCATTCATGGGACTAGCAGGTTACTATAGAAGATTTATTGAATGGTTTTCAAAGATTGCACATCCAATCACTTCTTTGCAAAAGAAGGGATTAAAGTTCGAGTGGACCTCTAAATGTGAAGAAAGATTTCAAAATTTGAATAATTTATTGACAAATGCACCAATCTTGAAGATTGTTGATCCAAATGAAGACTTTTTTGTGTGCATTGATGCTTGCAAGGAAGGGCTTGGAGGAATCCATACCCAAAATGGGTATGTGATATGCGATGAGTTATGAAAATTAAAAGAACATGAGAGACACTATGCCACTCATGATTTAAAATTATCAACCATAGTTCATGCCTTGAAGATGTGGAGTCATTATCTTATGGGAAAGAGTTTTGAGTTGAGGACATACCGTAGTGGTCTGAAATATTTGTTTAGATAACCAACTTTGAATGCTAGGAAAATTAGATGATTGGAATTTCTCAGTGAGTATGACTTTGATATAAAGCATATCAAAGGAAAGAAGAACAAGATGGTTGATGCACTCAGCAGAATCGTGCATGAAACTCATGTTTGTAACACACCCACTACGGCATAATAAATTTTTCGACTTTTCTCGAGGAACAGAATCCCCGAAGTCCTACGGGGCTTAGCGTAGGCTAGATCTTCCCTTTTTCTACCTCCATATGATCGTTGATTATGACCACAGGCCAAACAACTAGGCGCCTTTTCGCATTTCGCGACTCAGCGATATAAGCGAGTCGAGTCTTTCGACTCTGCAAACCGCAAAATGCCGAAATGCCGAACAGGCTTCGATCAGCATGTGCCCCCTGGGCTATGCCTTGGTCTGTATGACCACTTATCATAAGACCGCAGTCTTATTCCCTTCGGGACTTATTAATACGAGAGCCCAACCTCTTGTCAACGAGACTCCCGAATTCCTGATTTTCGATTTCTCAAAATGGCCTTTGTCACATTAGCCCTCCTGGATATGCCCTGATCCAGGTGACCACTCCTCATAAGACCTCTGTCCTATCTCTTTCGGGATTCATCAATATGAGAGCCTGACCTCTTGTCAACGGGACTCCCGAATTCCCGATTTCTGAAATCCCAATGGACTCTTCCTTTCAAGATTTTCCCCGAAATCCTAGATTGCTGCCATGTGTCCTCCCTCAGATGGATGGTCCTCGTCGTTTCGTGATTTCGCGACTTGCGACCCCCAGTGACATGAATCCTCTATCAATTCGAATCCCCAGTATCCGAAATACCGATGGACTCTCGATCTCTGCCACGTGTCCTACACGAATGGATGGTCCATATCGTTTCGGGACTTCGCCAGGTGCGAAGTCAAAATGCTCACCTTCCTCTTTTGTTTCCCGATGTCCGAATCCCCGAAACGGGTGATCTCGTGACACGTGGCCTCCCTTAATCGGACGGTCCAGATCTATTTCGGGACTTCCACCATGGAGTGTCCTGATTTTCTTCACTACTCACGAAGATAAAGGAAAAGGGTTAAGGCATTTAACACCCTCATTTCTTCCTCCAATCTAACAGTCGGGAATTACCGCAAATATTCCGACAGGATCTCGTCCGTCAATCGATACTTATCCCTACACTGCCATTTCGAGATTTCAAGAGGATCATTCTTCCTCGTACAGGGTTACTAAGACTTGTGCCTTCAAATCCTTTTTCAGGTTCTTGGTAAGCTTTCCAAGAAGGGTGTCTCTATGGGGAGATCTATCCAGGGTATTACCTGAGACGGATAAGGGCATAGATTTCCCAAAAGCAGACTTGAAGTCCCAATTTGGTTCAATATACGTATATATAAATCTATATATAAACATGAGCCATACGTGGTCCTTCCAGTAAAAGCATGCAACCACTAGTTCTGATCAAAACACCACACAGACAGTCTTATACTCAAACCATTCATAAATTGCACAGACTATGAGCATACATATCAACATATAAACTTCAAGATATAAGATATAAAACACTTATCAGAAATAACACCGGTGTGATTGCAACTGCTGAGAGGGGTGCTCGTTTCCACCCAACCGTAGGCTCGGCGACTCCCAACGGATTTACCACTAGCCACCCCCGAGCTGAGACCACGATGTTGCGAGACTGTGTCTCTGTTTTCCAGTGACCGAGAATGAAGGTTACTCTCCTTCTTCTCTGCTATCACTCCCTCTGTATTTTTTCAGAGTTCTCCTTTTTCCCTCGCATCTGCCCCCTGATCGCACACTCTTCCTACCTTTTCTCCTTTTGGCGAGGTTGCGTGTGGCACGATATTCCTCGTGATGGTCAGGTCTGAGGACTCTATGGATGGGTAGTTCACCTCCATCCCTCATTACTCATGAGGAGCCCTTTACCTACCAACCTGGCAAATCATTTAATTTGGGGCCAGCGAGCCACTCTTGGTTCTTCGGGCCAATGAAGTCCAAATACGGTATTGGTTTCGGTGGAAGTTAACGCCACCATTCCAAGTGCCTTCCACCACCTTTCTTCAGCCATCGTGGTCTCTTTTTCAGCACATCCCCTCTCAGCAGTCCTGCAATATATATATTCATAATATTATTCACATTCATCGACCTTTTTCACAAGGTCCATTCACATCACACATTCACGTTTCTGAGTTTGCCACAATACTTGGCCAATATAGTTATTTTTACAGACTGGGGGAAACAAGGTGTTACAATTCCCTCCCCCTTAAAGGAACATCGTCCTAAATGTTCTATCTATCAACTTGACATGCATGTACAAGTGTAAACAAAATCGGATATGCATGTTTCATGGCATCCTCCATTTCCCATGTAGCCTCATCTCGACCAAAATGTTTCCACTGCACCTTGACCTGTGCAATGGTTTGGTTCCAGAGTGTGGTTTCCTTTCTGTCCAGTATGCATTGAGGTTCTGGTAGAAATTCTCCCTCTGGTTCCACCTGAATCACAGACCAGTCAATTATATGGTTAGCATCATGTACATATTTCTTCAATAATAAAACATGGAAAACATTATGTGATTTGACTGTAGGAATAAGTGCTAGCCTATAGGCTATAGGTCTCACTCTATCTAGAACCTCAAAGGGTCCACAATACCGAGGTTCCAACTTGGCACAAGCTCCCATTTTCAGAGAACTCTTCCTGGGTCTAACTCTGAGATATACATGGTCTCCCGTTTTGAACTCCCTTGGAGTTCTCTTTTGGTTGGCATAACGTTTCTATCGGTTCTAAGCGACCTTCAGGTTTTGTTTTATCTGAGTCACTCGATGTTCCATTTCTTTCAACATGTCAGATCCAAAAGAAATCTTGTTTACGGGATTACTCCAGCTGACTGGAGTGTTACATGGTCTACCATAGAGGACTTCGAAGGGACTCCTCTTTAAGGATGCTTGGTAGCCGTTGTTGTAGGCGAATTATACCAGTGGCAGGTAGTCTTCCCACTTCTTGGGTTGATGCATTACATGCATTCTTATCATGTCTTCAAGTATTTGGTTCACTCTTTCTATCTGTCCATCGGTTTGAGGGTAATAGGCGGTGCTAAACAACAATTTGGTCTCTAAACCAGCCATCAATGATTTCCAAAAGTTAGAAGTAAATTTTGTGTCTCTATCAGACACGATCTCTTTCGGCATACCATGCAGTCTGAATATCTCCTTCATGAATACCTGGGCGATATCGATTGCTTTGCAAGTTGATTTGACAGGGATGAAATGAGCAGACTTGCTCAATTTATCCACCACTACCATAATGGCATCGTTTTGTTTGGTCGATGTTGGTAATCCAGTGATGAAATCCATGGAGACGGTTTCCCATTTCCATTCTGGGATTGGTAAAGGTTGCAATAACCATGCTGGGTGTCGATGTTATGCTTTAACCTGTTGGCACTCTATGCATTTGGCTAGGTACTCGGTTATGTCTTTCTTCAATCCAGGCCAATAGAATTGTCTCCTAGTGGCCGTGATCATTTTTTGGTATCTTGGATGATCAGAATAGGGTCTTTTATGTAGTTCATCTAGTATGAACCTCTTCAAGTCGTCACCATCTGGAATATAAAATTTGCTTTTGTAAGTGAGCAGAGCTCCTTCAGTCATCTGGTAGCCCTCATATTTTACTCTGACGGGTTCTTGTTGTAGGTACATGGTCACGGTCTGGAC
>JASDQU010100030.1:214756-256069 GCA_032191745.1 Picea mariana | reverse complement strand
CCATATGAATAGGCCGCTTGCACCTCATCTTCTAGGAAAAGGAAAGATACCTGAATCCCAATCATGGGCATTTAAGATCATAGCCGCCATTAAATTATAGCTAGTTGTAACTTGTGATCACTTCATTTTGGGCATTTAAGAGCAGCTATTTGAGCATTTAAGATCATAGCTGCGGATGAAAGTGTATTTGTAATTTGTAGATTCATAGCTTTTGTGCAAGCATAGGCATGGCTTATATTAATATTGTTAGCTGCAGTATATGTATTTCAATTAATATAAGTGCAAGCTATACGAATCTTGTTATTTTGTTGGTTGTGTTTTTCCAAGGTTAAAATGATGCTTTTGCAAGTATTTATTTTGTGTTTTGTTAGATTAAAATGATGTTTATGTAATATATGATTGCAACTAGGAAGGATTTATGTTTCGTAGAAAATAGTTACAATGGGAAAGAACAATCTCAAGGTGTTAATAGGTTGGAGGATAGCCTTCGGATTGGAATAGTAACCCTAACCCGAATAAAGGTAACCCTAACCGGGATGGAGGGATTTTTCAGGTTATGCTTAGTTAAAATATCTTATTATTTTGTTCGCTGTGATTATTTGTTTAAATGATCTGTTTATTGTGCTTTATTAGATTTATGTGTTTATTGTGTTCTATTAGATGTATGCGTTTTGCATGGTAAAATGGACTTTTTGTCAAGATTTATTTTGTTCGTTCTAAATGGCTGCAACTAGGAAGGATAGGACAGGACAGTGTCAAGGTGTTTAGAGGTTGAATACTGATAGAGTTTAGTCAGGAGCAGTGATCTGAGCATCCAAAGAGTTTTTTTCTGGCTGTAGCTTGTAAGCTTGTAAATTCAATGTGCTCATTTATCAAGAAATTTTTATATGAACTTGTATAAATACAATTTATGAACTTTGTTTATTACATTAATAACCTAGTTGCAAACGCAGAGTGCTCGCAATAGGTTTTTGTTACTGATTTGTAGTATCAGTGGCACCTAGACACCCATATGGAGAGATTTGTAATATCAGTGACATTAAGGATTTTCTTGGGCCTACCCATGGATTTTCGTGGACCTGGAGTTTTTACTGTGTTAATTAGAGTTTTTCTACTAAGCAGTTCACCAACCGCCAGTTAGTGGCTGTGATAAGATATATATATATATATAACGTTAGTGACAAGTAGTTTATCAATACCTTACAAGTATATAAAATTCCACTGCCACATTTATGTTTTAAAAAGACCTCAAACCTTCACGCCTTGACTTGACAAGTCCCTAGCAAAATCTTACAAAGACGTACGATTCTACCTGCTGTCGATCACATGAAAGTTCCCATCTGCCAGATACTTATCTTGAAGCCCATTGTTACAGAGGTTTGACTATTTACGAGCGTCATTCGCGACTCGCGAGCAGGGATGGAATTTGATTGCCCGTCACGGACCAATTTGCCCGTCAAATATGGTCAAAAGTTTCATGCAACGGTCAACTATCAAACTTAAAACCTGTAGAACGGGTAGTGTAGTGTAGTAGTTTAAATCGTCAAAATCGTCAAATTTGACGAGCTTTTTCAGTTTGAAATTCCAACCCTGCTCGCGAGTCGCGGCAATATGTGCGCTGGAGAAGCTTGTTCAGATTGGTGTAAATCCGCTCAAGGAGATAATTTCTTGTCCATTGTCGCGTGGCACGTGCAAAACTCAGAGTTATCAGGCTGTCACAAGCATGTGACATGCACACAAGACTCCTTTTTCCTGGACGGTCGGCGAAAATGCACTCCAAGAATCTCTGTAGAGTTATGCAGAAAAGAATCATGTGACGCAAACACTGGCCACACCACAGTAGAGTGGCTTTAATTTCCTATCTGTAGTAAATCTGATTCAATTTAACAATAAATGAATATATATCAGGATTAACCATCCATAGAGGGACACATCTATGGCTTTAATTTCCTGTCGGCAATAACTTTGATTAAATTTAAAATTTATATATATATATCACAGCAACTACTGGGAGACACATGTGAACGCCGACACTCACGCAGTATGTGCATCATATTGAGATCACCTAGACGCCTATCGGTCCAGGCCATTGCAAGTCAAATCAACAGACACAACACCTTGAGAAAAAAAAGGAAGAGAAATAGCAAGCAGCAGGAAGAAAGAAACTAGCAATACAACCCACTCAACATGAGGCTTCTAAAGAGAACAAAGCAATGTTGGATCATCAAACTCTTCAAGCAAAAACCTAGACTAGGCAAGCAGATTAAATCCAAAAACAACAAATCAATCCAAGTGTAAAGGAATAGGAGCGAATTCAAATAGGTTTGACGTTTTGGCACAAATTAATAATAGGACATATTTAGAGGTAGTAGCATCAACAGAAAAAGACTTTAGTTCATCATCCATCAAAATTTCTATCTGAGAAGAATTATGACCTTCTAACAGTCAAGAAGGGGAAATTTTGGGAAATTTGGAGGAAGTGGAATAGCAGCAAGAGAAAGCTCAGTCCATAGGCACACAAACAACAAAGAGAGCATAACAATAGTTTGAAATAGATGTATTAGAAGAGGCATGTCTCAAAGAAAATAAGGTCAAGAAAGTAGGAAGAAAGCTCTCAAAAGACTTAAGGTAAGAAATAGAAAACAAATAAAGAGATCTGGGAACTCAACAATCAATTGAATATTTTTTTCTCCTTTGGGATGAGATCCATCAAGAACATTGAAGTATCACACCTACCCCATGGGTGGGGGTCCAAAAAGTCCAAAAATTATAGGTAAATAGTGCAAAACAATCTCTTGTAATGGGAGAGGTATGGGTAATAAGACAAAATCAGATTCACATAGATGCCTTGTCAAGAAAGAAAGTCTCTCTATCCTCCTCACCCAAGAGACTAAATTAGAAGACAAAGAAGTTGTTTAGATAAGGAAAAATCTCTATCCTCCTCACCCAAGAGACTAAATTAGGAGACAAAATTGTTGTTTAGATAAGAACAAATCATTGTAAAATAGAAAAAGTAGAAGAAGTTAACTACTCCAAAGGTGTGTTTGGAGGAATTTGCATAATTTGGAATAGGTTAGTTTAAAATATGGATTTTTCTTTCAAAACTTAAAATTGGATTCTAATCAATTTTACATATTATCAAACTAGTTAGAAATACAATATAATCAATTTTACACATCATCAAACTTGTTAAAAATACAATATAATCAATAATCAATTATATATTCCAACTAATTACAAGAAAAAAGAACAATGTTGGGAGTCTCTCATAAAGATTAGGGACACACCATTTTGAGGTTAACTAACATTGATGCCTTTTTAATTTAAAAACAATACACCACCTTTTTTTTGGAATGTGAGTATGTAAACAAAATTTGGCGAGAAGATTTTTTGAAAATATCAACGAGGATGGAAATTCCAAAGAGTGGAAAGGGTATGTTTACTCACAAGGTGAAATGCTAGAGAGGAACATTAGAAAGTAAACCCCTTCTAAAAAGACTTTGGACAACTCTACCAAAGTACATTTTTTGGAAAATATGGGTTGAAAGGATTAATTACCGACCCTCCAATCCAAGTGTAGATAAAGGATAATGGGATTTTAGCATAATTTATGAATTCTAAAGGTTATATATTCTTTGAAAATTAAGAATGGAATGAAGATGTAGATTCATCATTTTCAAATATTTATTATTTTAATTTGAATATTTAATATATGTCTATTTAATTAAAAAGAACATATGAAACACGACATATAGCTTAATCAAAATTTGACACAAAGTATTTTATTATAGTTAATTCTGAAAGTTGTTGAATATATATAAAGATTTGTCTTGAAAGACCACTATTTTCATAGTGTTGTTTTCTTTCTAGCTAGTTTACCTCTTTTGCAAATTGTTTTTTATCATTTCATGATATATTTTCTAGAGAGATTTTTTTCCATTTTTTCTACAAAATTAGAAGTACTTTTATAAGTTGAAAATTGAAAGTTTTCTCAATGCAAGCTACAAAACGTTGTTGGTAAGGTGCATTGATTAATGAAGTATAGACAAATCCTCATGATCTTGTCACCCTTCAAAGATGTTTGTAAAGTGAGTTCAATATAGTTGCACATGATATATATGATATTTCAAAATTAATCTTGACCCTTTAGATCTCATATATTTCAAAATTATATAATATTTCCAAATTAAACCCTACAATTTATATTGAAATAAAACATTTTTAATTTAAGCACACTATCATGAACATAAATTGTCACTTTTCATCATCATAAACAATATAAGAGAAATCAAAGATCAAATAATAAATTGATATCTTGAGTTCCAAATATATATATATATATATATATATATATATATATATATATATATATATATATAATTAAAAGAAAAAAAATAATTTGAAATAGGTTAGTTTAAAATATGGATTTTTATTTCAAAACTCAAAATTAGATTCTAATCAATTTTACACATCATCAAACTCTTTAGAAATACAATAAAATCTTAACACACAAACTTGAATCTTGAATAGTAACACACAAACTTGAATATAATTATACAGAAAGGCCTACACCTATTGACAATGGACACATTTAATAGGTTTTTAGTCTTTAATCAGTTTTGTATGGACAAGATTAAATATTGATGGAATATTTTTAGTAGTCTCAATAAATCAATGGTTATAATTTCAACCCTATATTACTAAAAACCAAACTAAAATGGTTATGGGTATGAGTAAGCATTGGCTTCTCTTTAAACCCTATATTACTAAAAACCAATATAACTTTATCTTTTGCAAGCAACCAAACTCCTTTGAATTCACCTAGAGGGTTTAATGGACAATCTCAGTAATGGAGTCACACAGAAATGTTACAGAGTTACATAAACAAATATAACTGTCTTTTCCAATCGAGTCACACAGAAATGTTACAGAGTTACATAAACAAATATAACTGTCTTTTCCAATCAGCCAACAACTCTCGATTCGAGGTATTTTCATGTCCAAACATTGTCATTAGAATTTTAAATTTGAATTTTTTTTATTTTCATGTCGGTACATTGTCAATTGAGTTTTGCAATTATTTTATTTTAAAATAAGATTAAAATATTTTAAGTTACGGAATTATTTTTATGTACATTGTCATTGTCATTTGTATTTGCAACTATTTTAAGTAACCCTGTACGAACAAAATTTTATGCACAATTTAACTCATTCTTGAACACCTGAGTGATATTACCATTGAGAATGTTTTATTTTGATACAAGTAAAAAAAAAAAAAAATGAATGCATGAGTTTTTAATCATTTTGGATTTTACAGAGTATTGAGATTGGTTTGATCTTAGTGAGCAGCGATATCTATTATTTTTTCACATTTACCTAATTATATTAAGAAATTACTATAAAATTATATAATTGCCAACCAATCATAAATCTTTTGGTGTTTACCAGCAGCAAATTAACCACTTAGATTCTAGATTGTTGTTGCTACAAATGATAAAGTACATTTCAGCTTCCATAGGGCAGTACGCCAAGCTTAGCACCGCACTCGGATAATCTATCTCCGACTGCCACAGAATGGTTGGAGCAACAGACCTCTTGGCTCGATCATTCAAGTTAATCGTAACACACAAACTTGAATCTTTAGAGCGCAATGCGGTTCTCTCAATGAAGACTGCGATATATAAATTAATGATGGGGACTCATGTACTCACAAACCTTGCAGGCTAAAGCCATCAGGAGCCATAGACACCGCAGTTCTGGATGTCATCTTTTCAAGACAATAATTGAGCATCGGAGATTCTTTGAAAAGTGTATAATAATAACAAGGAAACTAAAAGGGCTCATCCTCGCTTGTTTCAGAGGATATTTTAGATGGACGGAATACATACAGAACCTATATAAACATCACCGCCATTTGTATGGTAAAGAGAAAGACGGCATATTAAAAACGCGCGTCTCCCTTCGTACCAGCCANCTTTGAAAAGTGTGTAATAATAACAAGGAAACTAAAAGGGCTCATCCTCGCTTGTTTCAGAGGATATTTTAGATGGACGGAATACATACAGAACCTATATAAACATCACCGCCATTTGTATGGTAAAGAGAAAGACGGCATATTAAAAACGCGCGTCTCCCTTCGTACCAGCCAATGCCTGTCCCTCCTCCATGGGCCAACTCTTGGCATAATGCAACAAGTGGGAGCACAGTAAGATTCAGATTTGTAACCAAGTTTGGGGGCCAGCCTGTGTCCGTTCGCTTGTAGTTCATCCTATGCTCCATAAGAGGGTCCACCGTCCACCTATATATTATAAGGAAACCGTCTCAATTGCATATACTATATTGGATATGCACCCAACTTGCACAACAGGATTTATCCGAGCGGGACCTCGTGACTTCCCTTGTTCACTCAAGTTGGGATTTGTGGGGACAATTCCCATTCCCTGTTCCGGAGTTTGAAGCTTCGGAATGAGTAAGACAAAGGATTGGTTTGCTTCAGAATTTCATTCATAAGTGATTTCATTGTTCAATAAAATTGTGAAAGTGCCGTTGACTAAGGGTTACTCCCTTTACCGTCAACAATCTTTGTTAAATATGTCAAAATAGGCATAAGAGTTGTGTAGGCATAGGAGTTGTGGTAACTGTCAAATTTGATGGGTTATTCGGATTTGAAATTTCAACTTTGGGTCATTTGAATCAGATTATTTATTTATTATTTATTTTTAGGCAGAGGAGAATATATCTATTAAAAATGACCAGATTTAGGATCTTTTAATCATTGATGGGATTTTAATGGACAACAAGTTTTTAACTTTGTTTCTTTACCAATATGTGAGATATTTGATAAAATCTTAACAATGTGTTAAAGAAGCATTCACTGTTATTTTAATTGCTTAGAAGTAAAGGTTACAATCTTCTCACATATGGCTTATAAAACTTTCCTAATGCCTCTTAAGGATGCCTTCTAGGGTTACCTTGCCCAAATCCATTCATTATCTTTAAATATGATTCATCACATATAATCTCATGAAAAAATATGATAGGTTACCCAATACCATGTACCATGGGGTCAGTATATCTTCTTCGTGCTGTTATTACTCATAGGTAAAGATTACAATCTTCCCATATCAAACTTATTTATCAGTTTTGCCATTTTTAAGAACTACCACCATTTATGAGTTTTGATTGTTATCACAATTCCAACATATATAATACTCCATATCATCCATTTGTTAAACATGTCAAAACAGGGATAGGAGTTGTGGTAACTGTCATATTTGACGGGCTATTTGGATTTGAAACTTCTTGGGATAATGGACACCAAGTTTTTAACTGTGTTTCTTTACCAATACTTGAAATAAATGATAAAATCTTGACAATGTGTTAAAAAAGCATTCACTAGATATTTTAATTGCTTAGAGGGAAAGGTTACAATCTTCTCACATATGGCTTATAAAACTTTCCTAATACCTCTTAAGGATGCCTCTTAGGGTTACCCTTCCCAAACCCATTCATTACTTTATCCAAGGAGACCAAAACACTAAGCTACTTGAGGTATTTTACAATGGAGTAATTCAAATCTTTAAATAGACTTCATCATATATAATCCCATGGAAAAATATGGAAAAATATGATGGGTTACCCAATACCATGGAGTCCTTATATCTAGGACTAAGCAGATATATATCTTATACAACATAACTACTATTGTAACATGAACTACCACTAGTTCAAGAACTACCACCATTTATCAATTTTTCTTATTATCACAATTCCAACATATATAATWCTCCACATCATCCATTTTTTGAATAATCATTATACTACACAAATTTTACATGTGGAGTCTTCTGCTTGGGAAGCAAAGAGCACTAGTTAACAGGAAGAAGAAGGTCCACCCTAACAACAATGGAGAGAGAATGAGGGATGTTATGTTGCCTTGGAAATAATAAGAACAGTTATGATCCACAATTCAATATGTAAAAATAAAAAAAAGCAGCAAGAATAAGACTACTATACAAGAATATAAAAAGAAACACAAAAACAAGTACGCAGAAAATGAAGGAAAACTGGAAGTGAGAAGTAAACAAGTGATGCATGGCAGCGTAGTCCCTGGCAGGTTGGGGTGGGAGTAAATACAACCTACTACATACACGTGGCTAGAAAGTTGAAATACATGTGGTTTGCATGCAGAACATAGTATTTCCGAATTAGTTCTTCCTGAAAAATATAAAAAAATTATCAACATTTGAAAGGTGGTTGGACACAAAAAAAATTTAGCATTACCAAATTAGTTATATTTAAAATAAAGGTTCATGGACACAAAAGAAATTGAAATTTATGAAATTATAGGTTCCTGGACAGCATAAACTATACATACCAAAAATGTAATTTTATAAAGTAGATATTTAGCTTTATATATAAGAAATATGTACTTTTATAATGGATCATGGGTTTCAGGCTGGCGGGCTCAAAATTGGGCGAAATTGAGAAGCGGAGTTGCAGACTATAGAAATTTATTAGAAATTAATAAATTATACATACAAAATATATACCTTTAGTAAATTAGATATTTATTTTTATACATATGAAATTTGTACTTTTATAAAGTATGGGGATGAGATTTTATAGAGCATGCATGGAGCCCTCATTGGATACTTAGCCAGTTTTTGGATCGCGGGTTCTCGGGTTGGCGGGCTCAAAATTGGGCCTCTGATTTTTCGTGCCCTACAAATAGCACCGACAGTTCCACGGTATACAAAATGATACACAAAGTTGCAGACTCTACAAATTTACCAGAAATTAATAATGTCTGTTACATATCTTTGGAAATTACATAAACATTTAAAAGCATATAATAGAATAGTAATAACGTGTGTTACATTTAGTTTTCTTTAAAACTAAGGCTTTTCTTGGACAAAAAAATATAGCATTGACGAATTAGTTTTCTTTACGCACGTTTTATAGAGCATGCACAGAGCCCTCATTCCATACTTAGGTAGTTTTTGGATCGCGGTTTCTCGGGCCGACGGGCTAAAAAATGGGCCTCTGTTGTTCCGTGCCCTAGAAATAGAATCGAGAGTTCCACGACATACAAATTGACAAGAGGAATTGTGAACTATAGAAACTTATGCCCTCATTGGATACTTAGCCAGTTTTTGGATCATGGGTTCTCGGGATAACGGGCTCAAAATTGGACCTTTGATGTTTCGTGCCCTACAAATAACACTGACAGTTCTGCGATATACAAAATGAGACGCAGAGTTGCAGATTCTACAAATTTACCAGAAATTAATAATGTCTGTTACATATCTGTGGAAATTACATGAACATTTAAAAGCATATAATAGAATAGTAATAACGTGTGTTACATTTAGTTTGCTTTAAAACTAAGGATTTTCTTGGACAAAAAAAATATAGCATTTCCAAATTAGTTTTCTTTGCACACGTTTTATAGAGCATGCACGAAGAGCTCATTCCATACTTAGGCAATTTTTTGGATCGCGGGTTCTCGGGCTAAAAAATGGTCATTTGTTGTTCTGTGCCCTCGAAATAGCACCAAGAGTTCCACGACATACAAATTGACAAGCGGACTTGTGAACTATAGAAACTTATGCCCTCATTGGATGCTTAGCCATTTTTTGGATCGCGGGTTCTCGGACTGGCGGGCTCAAAATTGGGCCTCTGATGTTCTGTGCCCTACCAATAGCACCGACAGTTCTGCAATATACAAAATGAGACGCAGAGTTGCAGACTCTACAAATTTACCAGAAATTAATAATTTATGTTACATATTTATGGAAATTGCATGAACATTTAAAAGCATATAATAGAATAGTAATAATGTGTGTTACATTTAGTTTGCTTTAAAACTAAGGCTTTTCTTGGACAAAAAAAATATAGGATTGTCGAATTAATTTTCTTTGCACGCGTTTTATAAAGAATGCACGAAGCCCTCATTCCATACTTAGGCATTTTTTGGATCGCAGGTTCCCTGGCTGGCGGGCTAAAAAATGGGCCTCTGTTGTTTCATGCCCTAGAAATAGCACCGAGAGTTCCGCGACATACAAATTGACAACCAGACTTGCGAACTATAGAAACTTATGCCCTCATTCGTGGGTTCTCGGGATGGTGGGCTCAAAATTGGGCCTTTGATGTTTCGTGCCCTACAAATAGCATCGATAGTTCCGCAATATACAAAATGAGATGCGGAGTTGCAGACTCTACAAATTTACCAAAAATTAATAATTTTTGTTACATATCTGTGGAAATTACATGAACATTTAAAAGCATATAACATAATAGTAATAACGTGTGTTACATTTAGTTTGCTTTAAAACTAAGGCTTTTCTTGGACAAAAAAAATATAGCATTAGCAAATTAGTTTTTTTTGCACACATTTTATAGAGCATACATGGAGCCCTGATTCCATACTTAGGCAGTTTTTGGATCGCGGGTTCTCGGGCTGGTGGGCTAAAAAATGGGCCTCTGTTGTTCCGTGCCCTAAAAACAAGACCAAGAGTTCTGCAATAGACAAATTGACAAGTGGACTTGCAAACTATAGAAACTTATTATAAAATAAATAATGTCTGTTACATATCTCTGGAAATTACATCAACATTTAAGAGCATACAATAGAATAGTTATAACATCTGTTACATAGTTTCGTGGAGGAAAACATAAATAAATTAGCATTCCCGAACTAGTTTGCTCAAAAGCAAAGGGTTCTGGACAGAAGAGAAATCGAAATATATCAAAGTATAGGTTCCTGGACACCCAAAAAGTTAGCATACAATAGAATAGTAACAATGTCGTTAAAGACAAAAAAATTAGCATAAAATAGGACACAAGAAATGTAGCAGATCCAAATTAGTTTTCTTTGGAACAAACAAGAAAGGTTCTTGGAAACTCAAAATTTAGTATACAATAAAGGCATTGTCGAATCAGTTTTCTTTGGAATTTATCAAAAATTAATAATGTTTGTTATATGTTTTTGGAAATTTAAATGCGTTTATCATATCGATTGGGATTGGGGCTCCCCCAGACGATAAAAAGAAATAAGTACAAGAATTAGGAAAGTCACAAGAAGAAGTGTGCGACGGTAGAGAGGAAGACCTGAAAAGAAGAAATTGGAAGTTATGAGTCTTTGGTTACAGTTTTCTATTTAAAGAGGTCGTAAGTGGATTGATAAAGAAAACAAGATGACAACATAGACTTAAAATGGATTGATAAAGAAAACAATATGCCAGTATAGACTTACTATGAAGCCGATGCATTTTTGTTGCTATCGTCAATGGTCAGTGGATTCCTGTTCATTGGTTGTTGCCCTTCCTGGATGAGGTTGTCCATTCTCTGTTGGAACCATTCTTCGATGTGGCTTTTCATGGGGGCTGTGTTGATTTCATCCCGGATTTCTATGTCGTAAAGGTCATTTTCTAATTTCCTTAGATCCATTGAAATACTATGCAAACTCTGTTCAATTTCTTCATTGTGTGCCACATAGTCCAGTACTCAACGTTCGTTCTCATCTAGACGATGTTCAATTATGCCGTAAAACGTTTTGAAAGACAACCCATTTAAAATATCAACTTGTTCCTGGAAGGCTTCTTTGGTGATTGACAACGATTTGAGAATTAAGTTTGGATCTTGAACCTTGTTGGTAGTTCCTGCAAAGTCCATTTGCAGTAGGCTTGTGAATAAATATTCCTTTTATGATATGACTTGTTTACATGATTTGACAATGAGCTCCAGGTTGTCAACTTTCTTTTGCCAACATACTTTTACTTTTTTGGTCCGATTTGGGGAGAGGAGTTTCTCTTGTCTTCTTTTCAGTTCCGATGTGTTGACGACATAGTTAGCAAAAGGGGCCAGTACCTGATCACATAAATGTTGTTCATTTCTTAAATTCGCCTATAAATGTTGCAAGAAATCATTAGCCTTCTTTCCGAAGGAAACTAAATTTTGTGATGTTTCCCAGGCTTCATTAAGTAGATGCATTCTTTTGTTGATGTTATTCTTTACAAGGGCTCTAGAGCATGAAAGGAGGGTAGAGGATTCTTTCATCTTGGCTACAGTGGTAAAAGGCACGATTTTTGCCAAAGGACTAAAAAATTCTGGGGTTGCAATGAAATCCTGCTCATATTCGTTGAGGCGGTCTTTCAGATTGGAATTTTAGGTCTCAATTCCTCCAATGGAATCACGAAGAATTTCACCGGTTACCCGGTGAAATGAGGATATTTGGGACAACTGCATTTCCCTAAAGTTAATCTTTGTGCAAGATTTTCCTTTCTTGTTTGTTACATCTTTATTTTCAATGACCATACTTTTAGATTGGCTATCAAAAATAATGCTCTGGATTATGAAGGATTCATCTACGTCAAAAAATTCGATCTCATATATTTCCACCGCGGACGACCCAATTTTATGCATGTGTTCAGTTTCAATTTCAAGTTGTAGTTTTCCACTTTCAATTTCGGGTTCTTCCGCCTGCCCTACATTTTTTTTTCTCTTCTTCGCCAATGGAATTTTGTGAGAACTATCAATATTTATGCGAGGGGGTTCTTATCTCCTCCTCTGCTCGAAGATTTCTGGCTTGCTTTCTTACTGGGGTGGATCGTCAAAGTGATGCTCCGTGATGTCGTGCTCTTGGGAGTGCTGGTGGGGGACTATGTACTCTTCTCACTAGATACTTTTCCATGTTGTTTGTACAATTCAGTCACGCTTTGCAATGTCTCTGTGTCACAATTGACAAAAGCATGATTTTTTTCGACACTGCTCCTATCTTGGGTCAGTTGTCTATCGATAAAAGAGGTGTTAAAGCCAACGACCAGTAAATGTTATCGAAAAATGCCATTAGGGTTGAGCCCTTTTAGCCTTTCAACGTATGTTAGGTTCAATTTCTTGAAATGGGCAGCAAAATCGTCACTCTTGTTGATGTTTCTGCACACGAAGTCTCCGACTTTCCAGGGCAGAGGAATGAACTGTTTTTTTTTTCTTGTCATGGAAAAAATGCAACCAGTGGTTGTATTACCTTGCTATTTCTACAACAAACATCTTGTTCGTGATGTGGCATGGAAGGAAGGCAGGATTTTCCTTAGAGCCAAAGACCATGAGGACACTGTGATTTTCCTCTTTCTCAAGTGTTCCCTTCCTGTTCAAAAACTTGGTTGCATGGACAAACATCTACGGAGCATCCTTGCCTAACAGTAAATCTTTGAAAACTGAGACAAATACATTAAAAACTTCATAAAAACAATGGGAGGCCTTGTGCCTCCACAGGGCCTTGAACTAGAATGTTACTGGGTCAAATCCATAGTTTATTTTATTGAAAAGAGAAAAATTTTGAAACGGGCAACAATGCACAATTGCAAAAATTAAGTAGGATGACATATAAAATTTATTCGATTCTTTGAATTGTGACAACTGGGAATAAAGCTCAATGGAAATTAGCTTCCCCCAATCGAAAATGTATTGTTTCTTGACTGTGAAATACAAAATATAAATAATTATATGGGAAATGCTTGTGGTGGATGCCTGTCCCATTATTCTTGTAAACAACCAAGCAATTTTCTGAAATGGATTTCTAAAGGAACTTACCTGCAACCTTGTGATATCTTCAAGAACTGTTGTTGGGTCTTCGAGGAATTCGACTAAGATGTCCATCCTGTTATCATGTTTTTCTAGAAATTGTTTGCAGTCTTGTCCTCTGAATATCAATGTTGTCTTCGACAATTTTAACATCTCGCAAAAGACCTGAGGTGACAAAGAAACAAAAGAATGGTCACACAATGGAATAATTCTTTGGCGTGGAATATATTTTTCAGTGCACCAAGAGACCACCTCCTTACAATCAAAAATCTCAGGGATGCAGCCTACACGAGCGATTCCAGAGGTCCAAATGACTTCGTTTTGGGCGGAATGGGATGAATAGTAAAAGTATGCCTTGGACCATTGGAAGTTATGTTCCTTGTGTACGAACATATTTACTGTATCTCCACAAAATTGTTGTCGACCTGCTACCATAAGTCTACAAGAATGTTTGTTTTCTCCAGATGATGAATGAAATGAAAAGTTGGAAGGGATAATATAAGCCTGCGCAAATTTTGATCCAAAGCGTATAAATGGGAAATGTCCTCGAGACTTTTGTTGATTAATGACAATTTGGATAGTTGTTGCATGATGCATTGTTAACATTAAAAACTAGTAATTGCATACATAGAAAATGTGAACATGGAAGATATTGCAATCAACGATTAAGCATTGTAGATTTCTTGAGCATCCCAATACAACGACGCGTGTTTGAGATGAACAATCGGAAGGGACAAAATAAATCTCCGCACATGTTGGTTTAATGCATAATAATGGGAGATCTCCTCGATCGTTTCTCCCATTAATGACAATGTTGACGGTTCCTGCATGGTCACCTGTTAGCATGAAAGGTTTCTAATTGCATAGTAAGAAAGTACGGAGGTCGTGGGCACGGGAAAAAAACAACTACAAAATAAGGTTGCAAGGTACAACCGTTGAAGGTGAGGGCGCGAGGGTCAAATTGTATGTATCAGAACTTTTTTAGTGCAATGCATGTAACAACGAAGAGGGTATGGTAGGACAACTAGAAGGATAGGAAGTTAGTGGGGATGGAAGGCAGCGAGAGATACTTTGAAATATTTGTGAGCCGTGGTAGAGTGAAGAGCGGACGATGTCAGAATGCGGTAGCCAATTTGTATATTGCGCAGGGTGCGATGCCACCTGTTTCATACCTCTGTGTCCATTTGTCACTACTAAGAGCTAATTTAGTATTGAAAATAACTTTTTAGATACTGGTAGATACTTCATAGGTATTAGCATTCGTAAATAATGGTAATCTCCACCTTGCCAGCCCTGCATTTTGTGTGTCAATTTGTATATCGTGGAACTAGAAGCGTTGTTAGGAGGACACAGAACAATAGAAGTGCAATGTTTAGTCAGCCAGTATGCAGGCCCACTTGTCAATTTCTATATCACGGAATTTTGGGTGCTATTTTTAAGACACACAATAATGGAGGCCCAATTTTGAGCCCGCCCGCCCGAGAACCCGCGATCGAAAATGTCGCTAGGTATGGAATGCAGAATCTGTACATGCTCTATAAGATATCATGTCCATACATTACAGTCCCATAATACACGGAAATAAAAAAATGGAAAAAGGACGAAGTACTTAGCAGTGGATTTGTAGATCACGAAAATTTTGAGTGGAAGATGTATATAACAGAAAAAAAAGGAACAGAGTTCAATTGCACCAACTCGGCAACCAAGGGTATAAAATTTTCTAAGTATAAAAAGGAACAATGGGTGGTCCAATTCTCCATGCGAGGATATATATGGAGATGAAATTGGGGCCAACCTGACAACCGTGGACATAAAATTGGCAAAGTATGGAAAGCAATAACGGTCGGTTAGATTCATCGTGTGATTATATAGATGGAGATAAATATATGTCAACCCGCCAATGTTGGGGTTTCACATTTCGTGAACCCATCAACAAGAGGATCCAAAACAGGTTGTGAAGGTGTCTACAGAAGATGCAAGGCCCCGACGTTCTAATTGTATCGCTCTGAACATTTGAATGCATAATCTGTAGCATGGATGAGTGGACGATGTCGGAATCTGATAGTCAATTTGTATTCGGTAGTCTAGTTATATACTTAGTCATGTTTCTATGATTGCGGGTTCCAAAGTTGGCATGTTGACATATCTTCATCTCCATTTATATCCTCGTATGACGAATTGGATCGCCTGTTGTTCCTTTTCATACTTAGTGAATTTTATGCCCGCGGTTTCCGAGTTGGCGCAATTCAACTCTTCTGCTTCTTGTTCCATCATCTACATGTACCACTCAAAATTTTCGTGATCTACAATTCCACTGTGAACTTCTCCATCCTTTTTCCCTTATTTTCTTCCCATGTATTATGGGACTATAAAATATGGACATGATATTTTATAGAGCATGTACGGATTCCGCATTCCATACGTAGTGACATTTTGGATCGCAGGTTCTTGTGTGGGCGGGCTCAAAATTGGGCCTCCATTGTTCTGTGCCCTACAAATAGCACCCCGAATTCCACGATATACAAATTGACAAGTGGACCTACGGACTGATGGACTCAACATTGCACTTCTATTGTTCCGTGTACTCCAAACAACACTCCCAATTTCGCGATATAGAAATTGACACACGGAATACAGGGCTGGCGGGGTGGAGATTGCCATTGTTTACGGATGCTAGTCCATATGAAGTATCTAACAGTATCTAAAAAATTATTTTGAATACTAAATTAGCTCTTATTAGTGACAACTGGACACAGAGGTACAAAACAGTTGGGATTCGACAAATTTTGAGTGGAAGATGTATATAAATGAACAAAAAGGAATATAATTCAATTGCACCAACTCGACAACCACGATCATAAAATTCACTAAGTATGAAAAGGAACAGTGGGCGGTCCAATTCGCCATGTGAGGATATAGATGGAGATGAAATTGGCGCCAACCCGACAATCGTGGACATAAATTGGTCAAGTATGGAAAGAAACAGCGGTCGGTCGGATTTGTCGTATGATTATATAGATGGAAATAAAGATATGTGAACCCGTTAATGCTGGGGTTGCATAATTTGTGAACCCGACAATAGGAGGATCCAAAACATGTTGCAAAGGTGTTTGCAGAAGACGCGAGGCCCGGACGTTCTAATTGTATCGCTCCGAACATTTGAATGCATAATCCATAACATGGAAGAGTAGATGATGTCGGAATCTGGTAGTCAATTTGTATATTGCAAAATTTTGGGTTGCGGGTTCTAGGGCGGGTGGGCTCAAAATTGGGCCTCCATTGTTCCATCCCCTACAAATAGCACCCAAAATTCCGCGATATACAAATTGACAAGTGGACCTGCGGATTGAACATTGCACTTTTATTATTTCTTCTCCTCCAAACATCGCTCCCAGTTTCACGATATAGAAATTGACGCATGGAATGCAGGGTTGGCGGGGTGGAGATTGCCATTGTTTACAGATGCTAATCCCTATGAAGTATCTAATAATGTCTAAAAAATGATTTTGAATACTAAATTAGCTCTTAGTAGTGACAACTGGACACAAAGGTACGAAATAGTTGGGATTGCACAAATTTTGAGTGGAAGATGTATATAACGGAACAAAAAGGAACATAGTTCAATTGCACCAACCCGGCAACCACGGGCATAAGATTCACTAAGTATGAAGAGGAATAATGGGCGGTCCAATTCGCCATGTGAGGATATAGCTGGAGATGAAATTGGTGCCAACCCGACAACCGTGGACATAAAATTGGCCAAGTATGAAAAGAAACAACGGTCGATCGGATTCGTCGTGTGATTATATAGATGGAGATAAAGATAATTCAACCCGCCAACATTGGGGTTGCACATTTCATGAATCTGGCAACAGGAGGATCCAAAACAGGCTGTGAAGGTGTCTACAGAAGACGCGAGGCCCCGACGTTCTAATTGTATCGCTCTAAACATTTCAATGCGTAATCTATAACACAAAAGAGCGGACGATGTCGGAATCTGAAAGTCAATTTGTATATTGCGGAGCATGCAATCCCAACTATTTTATACCTTTGTGTCCAATTGTCACTACTAAGAGCTAATTTAGTATTAAAATTAATTTTTTAGATACTGTTAGATACTTCATAGGGATTAGCATTCATAAACAATAGCAATATCCACCTCGCCAGCCCTGCATTCCATGTGTCAATTTCTATATCACGAATCTGGGAGCGTTGTTTGGAGGACATGGAACAATAGAAGTGCAATGTTGAGTCTGCCAGTCCATAGGTCCGCTTGTCAATTTGTATATCGCAGAATTCTGGGTGCTATTTGTAGGGAACGGAACGAGGCCCAATTTTGAGCCCGCCTGTCCGAGAACCCACGATCCAAAATCTCGCTAGGTATGGAATGTGAAATCCATACAGGCTCTATAAAATATCATGTCCATATTTTATAGTCCCATAATACACGGGAAGAAAATAAGGGAAAAATGACGGAAAAGTTCGCAGTGGAATTGTAGATCACGGAAATTTTGAGTGGTAGATGTAGATGACAACACAAGAAGCAGCAGAGTTGAATTGCGCCAACTCGGCAAGCGTGGGCATAAAATTCAATAAGTATGAAAAGGAACAACGGGCGGTCCAATTTGCCATGTGAGGATATAGATGGAGATGAAGATATGTCAACACACCAACGTTGGAACCCGCGATCATATAAACGTGACTAAGTATATAACTATAAATCGATAACACATGGGAAGAAGATAAGGGAAAAGTATCTCACCGAAGAACATATAGTATTTGATTATTAATGCAAATGCTTTCGAACCCCGGCTGAGTTCTCACCAGTTAAGGCATAAATTGAATATCACATAAGTATCTTTCATGCCACTGTGTCCACTTGTCACTAGTAAGAGCATTGTTCATGTATATCAGGAAGGATGCGAAGTTGCTGGGGATGGAGAGTAGCAACAGATAATTTGAACGAAGTTAATATATACAAGGAACCCACGGTGGAATTGTAGATCATGAATGTTTTGAGTGCAATATTTATATACCAGAACGAAAAGCAGTTGGGTTCGCAAGCGTCGACCCCGCAGCGGTAGCCTTAAAATTGGCTATGGAAAGGAACAACGGTCAGTTCAATCCATCGTGTGAGGATATAGATGGAGATGAAGACATGTCATCTCGCCAACTCTGGAACCAGATAACATAGAAAGGGCACTAAGTATATATCCAGAAAGCAATAACGAGCGAGAAGAAGAAAAGGCCAGTTCATATGCGCTAATCCGACAACCGCTGCCATAAACTTGTCTAGGTATGGAAAGGTACAACGGTTGGTCAAATTCGTCATGTGAAGATACAGATGAAGATGAAGATATGTCAGCGCACGAACCCTGCAACCACCCATCATAGAAAGACGACTAAGTATAAAACCAGAAAGCCATAATGGACGGGAAAAGCAAAAGGGGAAAAGAGATAAGTATCTGATAGTCAATTTTTTTTTTTTTTCTTTTCATTTATTAATCGCAAAGTTTTGGAACCCCTGCTGGGTTCTCACTAGTAAAATCATTAAGTGAAGATCACTGAAGTTCTTTGGCTACAAGATGCATATGAAGGAACAAGGGAAATAGGTGTTGGGTACCGCGAACCTGGGGCTTGGTGCCCAGATAACTGGCTAAGTATTGGCCAAGACAAAGGTTTGATGTCTATTTCAATAGTATTCATACTAGTATCTATCAATAGAGAAATTTTTCATATTTATATGAATAGTATTCACACTAATATATATTAATGGATTGTTTCTGTTTCAAATGCAAATGATCTCCCAATTTGCAAGATGCTCTTCGGTTTGCAAATTTCGTTGAAAACACAAAAATTTTGAATGCAAGATGTACATAGCGCAACAAGAAACATGAATTTGCATTGAGGTCTCAACGAGATAAACTCCTTATCATCTATTCATCTTGTATTTCTTGCAATGACATGAGCAAATGCCAGCTCTTCATAAACATCAATATCTAAATTAAATTAAATGCAATTAATATTAGGTATGACTTAAGTAATTAAAGCATAAATTGCAGACTACAAAAGTTCTTTGGCTGCAAGATGTATATGACGAAACAGGGAACATAGTTGTTTAATACCGCAAACCCAAACATAATTGCCTAAGGTTTTTGTATTTATTCCAATAGTACTGATATTAGTATATATCCACAGATATTATCAAACAGAAGAAGCTGCAATATATCCAACATACTAAACAAGAACATTGCATCAACCATTGAGCCGCTTATGAAAAATTATTCTTAAATGTAAAATTTAAAGAAAGAACAGACCAGTCTTTATTTAGATTGAAGTAGTGGGCAATAGAAAGTAAAGCTTCTCATTCATGTTTAACGACACAGGGGAAGAATGTACAAAATACAATTAAAAAAAATACCACAAATTGGAAAATACTGAAATATGTACATTGATGAAGCTTCTTGACAGTTTTCTTAATGTTCAAACTCTTTATTCATAAAAAACGAGTTGAATATCAATTTTGGGTTTTGTACTTAATCGGTGTTGCCAACTACATCTATCCTAGTTTTTTGAATACCTTGTCTCTTCCAGATATGGCCTGCTTACAATGGTTGCTTATTCAACATTCCATTCTTTGTCAAGTATTAATTTCTCTCTGCCATCAAAAGGTTGGGGTTTAAGGTGCTTTCCTTCCAATGTTCCTGACCCTTGACATCTGACACAACTTATAAATGTGATTTAGGCCGATTTCAAATTGGACAGAGTCGTTTTATGTCACAACAGCTATGGTAGGGGAAAAAAATTCAAGTACGTAGTGACTGGTATTCTCCTTGTATTCGATCATCTGTTTGGTTGAAAAGTCTGCTTGAGGATTTGTATGTTCAACTTATTTTCTTTATTACAGTAAATTGGAAGAAACGTTCAATCAAGATGCAAAATGCAAATCTGTTGAGGAACATAACTTCTTTGGGCCGCAGAGATGTGGCAAGTGCATCAAATGCTGCAGAACGCACCAACACAGGTCTGGCAAGTGTATCAAATGATGTAGATGGCATCAGAATATATATTTCTTCATAGTGGTGGAGGTGATGCCAAATATGCGGAGTCTGCAACTACATCGAGAAGAAACCAAACAAACTTTGACAAAGAACATGGCTTTCTGTCAAGTCGGTTACCAGACCCACATGTAGTTCATCAAACTTTGAAATAGAAACCTTTGCAGTGATAATATGTCGTTTTATCCACCCATACAGTTTCTATTACCCGCCTCTGGTTACATTTGCAAATGGAGCAATATCTCGTGTCATTTACGAACATGACAGACCATTTTGCAAGCCACTGTAAATGTGTCGCCCCCAAGGAAAACAAATTCTTCTGGGATTTGTACAATTCGATACACTTGCCAAATCTGTGTTGTTGGAAGAAGCTATATAGTCAAACGAGGAACTATTTTGCACGCAACCTCAAAATCCATTACAATTCCCAGTAAGAAAACAAAGAATTTAAACAAACAAATCTCCAGGTAGCCTTTTCAACCAACCAAAGCATCAAACACAGGGAGAACACTAACCAGAACATACTTGTTCTTTTTTTTTCGTTCTCTCTGAGTTTCTCTTGTATAACAAAGTTTTTTTTACTCAAAGCTCACATCACATAAAACCCATCTTTGTTCTTTCATCTTCCTCTCAATCACATYTCTAAATTGTCTTACATGTCCATGACCAGGAACATTAGAACGAAGGCACCCTAAAGCACAACTCTTTAATGATAGAGAGAAATGACAATAAGTATTTAAAAAAAACGCTGGATGATCTTCCGTAGAGTTTGTGTTGATTCATTTTAATGACATATGTTTTTGATATTTTCGCTTATTAATGCCAATCTTTTCGAATATGTACGTTGAATGGTGACTAACAACACATATTAAAATTCTCATGTCCGAGCAGATTCTCAAATCTCACATCTAAGATATGCACAATATTAAAGAGGGACATGACATCAAGGCCTCTGTGGGTGAGACGTTCGTGAACTATGCTAAAGCTTTTAAGAAAACTAAAACTGCACAAGCAAAAAAAATATATATATATATTTTCGCAAATTCAAAATGCAGGAAAAAAGAAATTACCAGATCCCATAATATTCGTCTGCCTATTCATTTTAATGGGAGATGTACTCGAGCTTTCCAGTTATTGAAGCCCATCTTTTTGAACCTGTCTAGTCGGTTCTAAATTTTGAAAGCATATTTAATGTGTATTGGGAAGCAATGAAGGTAGCGAGGATGGATCCCTATGTAACAGACGGTTCCACTATTTTTCTGTCTTTTTCTCCACGAGCGTATGTAAATCATACATAAAGAAAAGTAATTCGAGAATGCTATTTTTTTTGGACATGAGCCCTTGAAATTCAAATAGTCTGCAAGTTCAATTGTCAATTTGTATATCGCGGAACTCTGCGTGCTATTTCTAGGACACAGAAACAACAAAAGCCGAATTTAGAGCCCGCCACCCCGAGAATCCGCGATCCAAAAAATGCTAACATTTTTTTTTGTGCTTTTTTCCACCAGCGTATGTAAAACGTAGGTAAACTAAACTATTTTGAGAATGCTAAATTTTTTGGACACTAGGCCCTTAAAATTCAAATAGTCCGCAAGTCCGATTGTCAATTTGTATATTGTGGAACTCTCCGATTGTCAATTTTCAACCGACTACCCCGAGAACTCGCAATGCAAAAACTGGCAAAGTATGGGATGAGGGCTCCGTGCATGCTTTATATATCTACTTTATAAAATCACATATTTCCTATGTTTAATTTATGCTATCAAGGAAACCTATAATTTCATAAATTTCAATCTCTTTTGTCAAGGAGCCCTTTTAAACAAAACTAATTCGAGAATGCTAATGTATACATCGAACATAACATTGCGGAAATCTTCGCGCTATTTGCAGGGAACAGAACAACAGAAGCCAAATTTTCATCTAGTCGCCCCGAGAACCCGTGATCATTAACTTATGCTGTTCAGGAAACCTATAATTTCATAAATTGCATTCTCTTCTGTTTAGGAGCCCTTCTTTTAAAGAAAACTAATTCGTAAAAGCTAATATATACACCGAACACGACCTGCCATAGTTCGATAGAACCTATCTGCGAAGTCGGGTCCATAAAACTGGCTAAGTATGCAATAGAACGACAGTCGGTCGGACTGACCACATAAACTTGAGAAACTATAGAGTCAGAAACATAGTTTACAAGAGAAAAATAAAAGTGAGAGAACAACTATCTCTCCCACACAGCAAAATGCAGTCTCATAACTATGAAACCATAGCAACACATAATCCATGGAAAAAACATCGACAACTATGAAATATACTTTGAGGGCGATAAACTCTGCTTCAACGCGTAAGAGATGCAATCTACATCGCCTGCAACTTTTTACTCTGTTATTTGATCTTAATATTATTCTATGTAAACTCCACTGCAAAAAAATGTAAGCAGAGATCCAACTGCAGATGCAGCATCCCAACATTGCAAACCCTGGGCAAACAAGAACAAGCAACAAATAAAAACCCAAGTGCAGGCGCATGACTAAAACCTTGCAAATAAGGCCCACCTACTGGCGTAGGACCGGAACCCTGCAAAGTCAAATCAAACAACAATAAATAGCATACAACGAAGAAAGAAGCAAGCAACAACCACTCCCCGAGGAAAACGTGCAAACTGCAACAACACGAACAGTCAAGCAAGAACAAGAACAACATGCAAATAAGCAAACAGTGCCATGCAAAAAACAAGCATGGACCAGTGAACCAGCAATGCCATGAAGAAAATGTTTTGTAATGTTAAGTAACCATTCAACACTACCAAACATGTTAGGTAAACATTTAAGTCTATCAGAAATGCCTCTGTAAACATTTAAGAAAAAAATTCAATGTGGCAGGTCTTTGATGTATCCCAAAAAAATTATTATATTTTTTGTAACAATAGTTTGAACACCAGAGAATGTATTGGAAGGCCAAACTTTCAATATGCAACCATATCAAACATTGTTATAAATTTAACTAGCATAAAATGCTAAACCAAACATTCGAATTAATGCTAGCATTAATCCACCTTAGAGGAATGCATAAGAAAATATATGATTCAAAAATATCATATACAATCAAATACTTTGGATATGCCAACATATATAACATTGAGAATAGCGAAGTCGAGAATAAGACCTCCAATCCCTTGTCCAATCAGATCATGACAAATATGGTACTTTTTTTTTATATAAAAATCTATGTTTTTAGTTCCCTCTAGTACCTCTATGCCTACGGCACGGACTAATAACCATTCATTGTATTTCAACAAGAAGACACCCTTTTTATCAAATTAAATGAATTTTGTTTACAGCAAAAACAAAATACTTGTTACCTTATTTTTGATTTATTTTTACTGACAAGCATTGTTGTTTCCCTTCTATTTATTATTTCTGATTTATTTCTGACTGACGAGCATTGTTGTTTCCCTTCTATATAATTAACTGACTGACGAAAAAATCATGCTAATTCTTTATTGAGAACTGCCTTGCTCAACTGTACTAGCAAGAGCAGTTTTTCAATAAACACAACAGTTTTTCAATAAACACAGTTATCCATAAACGATCGGTAACTGCGATCTATAACAAATCTTACTCATTGCTGTTTAGTTAATGAAAAACAAAGGGACACGTAATTTGGTGGGCTACCATTCATCAATTGAATCGTGTAAGACTCCACACGTTTATTTTAATTGGTTATGGGGTCGACCATGGACAGACTTTGTGACTGAATGTGGAATTGAACGTACCAATATCATCCCATATGACGACTCGGAGATACAATTTTTTTTATCATATTTAATAGTTTATATCGTAATAGTTGTTCGATACATTTATTGTCGTACTGTTTGAAGTTGATTGATTTTTTCTAGTAAATTTTATGTAAAAATATTTATAGGAAATTTTGAGATGATAGCATTTTCTCTAAATTTGAAATAATAGGTTATTTATCAAACGTACTAAATTTATGTGTGAAAATATTTATGGGGTCGACCATGGACAGACTTTGTGACTGAATGTAGAATTGAACGTACCAATATCAGACTTTGTAACTGAATGTAGAATTGAACGTACCAATATCATCCCATATGACGACTCGGAGATACAATTTTGTTATCATATTTAATAGTTTATGTCGTAATTGTTGTTCGATACATTTATTGTCGTACTGTTTGAAGTTGATTGATTTTTCCAGTAAATTTTATGTAAAAATATTTATCGGAAATTTTGATATGATAGCATTTTTTTCAAATCTGAATCTGATATAGATAGTTGAATCTGAATAGATAGTTGAATCTGAATCTGATATAGATAGTTGAATCTGAATTGCTTTCAAATCTAAATTCAAATCTAATGATTTATAATTCACCTGTCATATAATGTATCTGCTTTAGTAAGCAAGATATTGTATCTGTATCTAATGATTTATAATTCACCTGTCATATAATGTATCTTGCATAGTAAGCAAGATATTGCTGGTCGTCCAAAGAATAGAATAGGATTGAAAGAATAGGATTATAGGTTGTTGCATTGGATTATATGTTGTTGAAGTAGATGGATTATAGATAGTTGAATCTGAATTGCTTTCAAATTCTAATGGTTTATAATTCACCTGCTTTAACATTGAATAATACTGCATAGTAAGCTAGATATTGTTGGCCGTCCAAAGAATAGGAGAAACACCATTGAAACCGTTCATCTAGCCCTCCCTTGTTTGGCTTTCCAAGCTCTCGCTTACATGGACAGGGGCCCATCGAATCGAGCTGAGGAAACCGGCAGGTGCTGATAAGCCGGGGTGCGGATGTTTTTATAATCATCCCTTTACTATTGTTTAGACTAAACGTTCATTTGGTTCGAAATTTATTTATATCTAAATCATTTTTTCATATTTTAAATTTATTCATACATTTAGATAATAAAATTAGGTGATTTTACCCAAATTTATATCATCAAATTTTATTAAAAAATACCAAAACATAAAACTTTTAAACAATACTCTAAAATATACATCTTTTAATTTAGATGCTAAAATATATTACCTCTTAATTTAAAAGTGTGGAAGTAAAAATTATATCAATTCTGTAACACCAAATCATATCAAATTAATGGAAATATAAGTGCTTAATAGAGAGAGCCTGCTTTTGCAAACCCTAATATGAGCATCTTTGAACATTGATTTTGGCCATGGAATCCTCGCTTGGAGGGGGCACATTCCCCCTCTAGATTAGTAAATGGATTTTGAACGACTTATGTTCAATGGGGAAATTTTCAAAGGCCCAGCCATCACGATTTTTTTTTTAAAATTGGTTGAAGTGTCGAATATCCCCTTTCCAATCCTATCTTCTCTCAGTATGGATTTAGCTATGAAAAATTGGGGATTAATACGAAAGTTCAATCGGATCTAGCTAGTTTCAAAAGTAAAAGTAGTAGTGATTCTGATTTAAAAATGGGAAAGCTATGATCAAGGATATTCTTGTTTGAAAGCAAGGAAGATATAGAATTGATCTTTAGTTGTGGGACATACTTTTGTGGAACTAGAGGCATGCATTTGAATTATTGGATGCCTAAGTTCAATCCAAAGAATATGGCATCCCACAATTGTTTCAATTTGTGTTTATTTACCCTATTTTCCATTGCAATGTTGAAATGATGACACTATGAGAAGAATAGGGAATTCTCTAAGAAGTGGTGGTCAATTTAGAATCTATGTGGTGGTTAATCTAGAAAAGAGACTTTGAGATTCAAATTATATTCACATTGGTTAACTAGAATCATATGGAAACAATGGGCTATGTGTAGTTGCTATTTAAGTGAAAACATTTCTATGAATATGGCCACTTTGACAAAAAATTTAAGTCAAATCAACAGACACAACACCTCGAGAAATAAAAAGGAAGAGAAATATCAAGCCGCAAGAAGAAAGAAACCAACAATACAACCCACTCAATATGAGACTTCTAAAGAGAACAAAGCAATTGTTGGATCATCAAGCTATTCAAGCAAAAACTGTAACATCTCGCTCTAGCGAGCACATGTTGTTGACTTATTCTTTGAGGACACTTGCATGCAAGTGATCCGGTTATAGTAAATGGTTATTTGTTTCACTTATGGTTCTTATGATGATGTTGATGGATTATGATTTATGTTTTTTTGATATCTATGTATTGATAGATGCTATTGCCAAGTTTCCCTTGAGTGTACAAGACACTTGACGGATTGAGGATGCCGATGGAATTAATGGACCTCCTTGGACTCTGGATTGAGTCAGGGAGTGGATTGTATTGGTTTGAGTATTTCATTTATGCATATGTGACATATGATCGATTATATTATGATGTTGTTTATGGATCATTGATAGTGTTTCGTTGATGGATGCAGGTTGACGATTGTTGCTAACTTGACTCACATAAGGAGTAAAGGGACCATGCAAAAAAACTAGATATTGAGGGAAACGTGTGACAAAATGCCTATCACAACCTACTAGTACTCCCGTCGTGGCTTGAATTGTAGGTTAGCGATTACCTAGTTCAAGAGATCCACAATGCTGTGAGGGAATACTGAGACAGTGGATCACGAATATTTCTAAGGGACGCACAATAAGGCAGGGTCCTTATTCCTTAGAATCCCTTTGTCTCTTATGAGGTGACCTAATTGGAGTGTTGACTCCAGGGGTTGGACAACTACCAAAATCAATCAAAGACGAGTGACACCCTTGGAGCACAGAGTGTGTCTTGAAGGGCACATCACGTAATTAAAAATTGAATCAAAGGTGAGTGACACCCTTGGAACAGAAAGTGCATCTTGAAGGGCACGTCACGTAATTAAAAATTTGAATCAAAGGCGAGTGACACCCTTGGAGCACAGAGTGCGTCTTGAATGGCACATCGTGGAATTAAAAATTGAGTCAATGAATCTAGGTGGCCTAGAAAACTTTGACCGAATGTTAAACCTTGTAAAATCTTGAGCACTGTCGAATTAATTAATTAAAGAATGAATTTATTAATCATAAGCCATAATGGTCTAAGCCTTTGCAAATAAAAATTTAATTAATCCTAAGTCTAAGTTAGTAAGAAGACTAAAAACTAATTTTATAAATTAAATAATGAGAGGATGAAATAAATCAATGAAAATAAAATAAATCTAAAGAGTGATTTAATACACATATGTGAAAGTAATTACCAAATTGGAATTTAAGGTAAGAATGGAATAAAGCTAAAGGAATGGGTACGCATAGAAATGAATCTAGAGTCTAGTTAACAATAGTCTAACTAGGAGAAGATTCCTATTTAACTCAACTCAGTTTTAAAAAGGCGTTAGTCTTTAATTGGAAATAAAGGGAATACTTTCTACATTTTACCCCTTATCCAATGATGGACATTATCCAATATATCTATGGGCTTTATCCAATATATATCTCTGCGTTTTTGCAAGTTATCTCTATGTTTTTACTTAGATTTTTGGCCGAGTGTTTGTGCATTTTCCCAACTCATTCAATCACTATTAAATTTGAACGTTTTTGCGATGAAGTAGAGAGGAATTTTCGTTGGCATAGAGTCGTTTTTGCGACCAAGATGATTTTTTTTTCGTCGAAATTCATTCATCAGTCTAGCGGCCACACATGGATCTTTGCCGGTCTAGCGACTGGGAAAAGAAGCCTATTCACAATAGGGAAAAGTTCGGCTAGCGACGAATGTTAGTCAGTCGAACGACTAATATTAGTCGCAAGAGTGACCAAGACAACCCTAGAAAACTTAGTCAATAAACCACTATGAGTTGGTAGAATGACGAATATTAGTCACTAGAGCGACCAAACCATCAGTTAAAAATGTCAAACGAAGGAGGATCAGTTAGTCGCTAGAACAACCAAGTGACCTAGTTTGCGACCAAATGGCAATACAAGCGACTAACACGTTGGTCTCTCTAGCGACTAACATCTTGTTGTTTGTGACCAATTGGAAATACTAGCGACGAACATGTTAGTCTCTAAAGCGACCAATGTTGGGGTTTTTGTTTTTTTTTAATTATGCCATTCACACAGGATCTTAAATAAATTTGATAATAGGTATTTAAGTGTGTCCAATCATGATGTTCATGTGATTGTAGGATCTTAACTAAACCTTGATTTCAAAATGGGGTGGATGATATGGTGGAACCATGTGAAAGGAGAACTTGGTCAAACAATGCAATAAATCAAACAAATTGACAATATGTAAGTTGATAGAGTGAATACCATGTTTGAGGAACTAAATGTGTAGGTCTTCCTCGTATGTAACTCTATCTTTATTGATCATGTCAACAACTCTCTTGATATCTCCAAAAGAAAATATATGACATGAGGTAGGGCTATGGGAAATTTGGATTGAGGATTGTATAGGAACATGATAAAGGGATGGAGCAAGGGAGAAAATGAATTACTTATATATATCTTGTGGGAGGGAAACCTGTCTAGGTAAAAGGGTGCACCAGAAGACTCTATGTCAATTGTAGAGGGCTTCAAGAAGCTCATGTCTCCTAATGGAAATGAAACCATATTTTATTATGATAGAGGGGATGCTAGCAATATTTCTAAAGGTGAGGAATAGAGAAAGGGACATGCTAAAGAGACTCTTCTTAGTTGTTACAAATGAATTGGTGACCATTGATCCTATAAATCATATGAACTAAATTTATGGTACATTCGTCAATTTTAGAGAAAAGCATACAAACAAAGAACATTGTTAATTTCAGATCAAATCCCTTCAAATAGGAAAATTGATAAAAATAACATGTAAATAGAAAAGTGTAAACAGTAATACAAAGGCATACAAACAAATAACATTGTTAATTTCAGATCTAGTCCCTTCAAATAGGAAAATGAAGATGTAGATAGGAAAGTGTAAAGATTAATAATAAAATGTTGATAGGAAAGTGCATGGATTGATGATAGAATTTTCTAGCACCCTTGTAAAATCAGGGACATAAACATGTCTTTAGCTAAGCATTCATCTTGGGATCGCAATTCTTCTTTAAGGTAATGCTAGAAGGCGAGTTAAGGGGATAAAAGTGAAACACTCCTTGTTGCGAAGCATACATACATGCATATGCACCGAAGTCCACTACCAAAATATTTAATTGTGAATGAATAGGTCTTTTTATGAAGAATACACCAAAGTATGCTACTAGAATATGCCAATAAACCAAAGTATGTTGAACACTTTGTCATTTTTTTAATGTGAAATGTGAAGATATGAGTTGTTGGTTGTATTTTAAGTATACATTGCTTTAATGTAAGAGGAATTGTTTAGTATCTTGACACAGTAACAAACATGCTAGTTTATATTTACCTGTCTATATATCTATATAGTAAAGTATGATATAAAAGTGGAATTGCATTTTCTAATTTTTTTATATGGATTGTTATTAGAATTCTTTTTTATGTGATATGTGTCAATTGATGTAATGCATTGCAGCTTGTTTAAAATTCTTAATAAGATAAATGGATTTGTAACTCATGTTTATGGAAACTAGTGAGTAAGTACGTTGTGGGTGTTTTTGAAATTGGAAAATGGGGAATGATTGTTCACAATAGATTGAGTACATCTATTGTTTTTTTTAGGGATGTTGGGTTGGGAATGATAATAATATATACGTAAATATATAAACAAAAATATAAAAAATTGCAATGAAAATAACTACAACTTGCACTTATATAATCAATATTGACAAGTTGTAGAAGGTTACACTTTGAGGTTAGAATCAAATCAAGGTTGATATTTGCAAATGTATAAGTCAAAACACTAATTGAAAATTGCATTTTAAGTCTGTGAGAAACTGTGACAAGTTTATCTACATGATTTGCATTTAATATCTTGGTTATGGTCCATCAATAACACATATCCCTATACACATGTTAAATTCGTCCCGTCAAATCATTCAAAGCAAATGTTGATTGCTATGTCCATTAATAAAGATTTACATTAGTTCAAATATGTACTTCATTTCCACCTATAAAATATAAATAAGAAGTTTATTGCCAAACATTTAGCATGTAGCATTAGGTCCTTTCAATACATTGTTACATTGTAAAATTTTCTATAGGGATTACAAAATAACTTGACAACAATAGGTTCAATCGACATGCGTTGTAAATACCTTCATTGTAGTTATATTAATCATCCAATTAAGTTAATTAGGGTGGTTCCAAACATGGCGACTGCCAAAATGTATGCTATATAATGGTATATGGGTGCTACCCCCACTTCAAGCAATCATAAAAAAGTGGAAATGTATGAGTTTAGGAAAGTGAGAGAGGCTTTCCATGGCTTCAACTTCTTCTATGTGATCAACCATGGAATCAACCTAACACTTATTCAAATAGACTTGGGATTATGGCTATGGTGTAGAATGCAGTGAATCAAACAAACTTGGGATTATGGCTATGGTGCAGAATGCAGTGAATCAAACAGTAGAAACTTCGGGTATGTTGCTCAGCAACACACAAAATATCCCATGGATTGCTCAGTTACACACAAAATTGCTTGGCTCTCACACACAAATTCCAATCGGAAGTTCAATCATATTCAAAAACTCCAGTTGTATGTGGTCTCCTCTAATGGCATTGGTTTCTTTCACTTCGGTTTTGGCAGGAAGAAGTTAAAAACATCAAAGAAGATTTCAAATTGTTGTTGTCATCTCGGACGGTGTATTTTGTAGCCTTTAAGATCTTGAATTTTGAACAGTGCCATCAAATTTAGTACTTGGGTGTTGTATCATCGTGTTAAAAGATGAAGAAAATGTGGACAATTGTTGCACATTAAAAGCATTTTCCAGTAAGAAACTTGTTGTTGTAATAGGACGCTAGAAGGGAAGGACAAAGTTTTATGGTTTCACAAATATTATGTCACACACTCAAATCCAATTTGTTAAGAGGCATGGTTGGTTCATTACAGGGCGTCATTGAGGAGAAACGTCATTCAAGAGTGCCAAATCATAGTTGAAAAACAATTATCACAATGTCAAACAACGCTCAAGTGCTAGTCTAAAGGAGTGAAACAAATAATGCCAAGGGAGTCAACTCATACAATTTCAATTTTAAAACCAGTAAAATTAGCAACCCACCGACGGAATTCATGAATTCTCAGGCAATTGCAATTTTTAAATCAATTAAAGGATCATAATTAAATTGAGAACACCAAATTTATTATTGAAGTCATTTTCAAGAGTAGATATTGATGAGATTATCAATTTTGTTTTGGGAGTTGACATTGACTGAAAAGGTAGATTGTATGGAAGGGCCTTCTATTAAGGAAATCCCTATTGCGACAGGGATTCAATGTTTTATAAATATGGCTATGGAGTGACTAATACTGATGGTATGAACCCTCTGTCAGTTCATCAGCTAACAAGCTGATCTGTGCCACCAATTTTGAAGGAAACAACTACAATTAGAAATGAAGACAGTTACTTTTGGGTGAAAAACATAAATAATGGCTTTAATGCCTTCATCAATCTGATAAATGATTAATCATGTGTATTGATTCTTTATTACTTGAATTAATTGTTGATCACTTCATAAACAATGTGTGAATAATGGTAACTAATAATGAGAAGTTATGGATGCAGAAGATTCACCAACCCTCCACCATAGTAAGAAATCTAAAATACATTTTCCACGAATGAGAAATGAGTGTGAATCATCGACCTATAATATCACTATGGATATCGACAATGTTGGACAAATGCATTAGCAAGGAAAGTGTTAAGAAATAGGCAATAGATTTCATAGAGTGTGGGTTATTGTAGAAGTGAAAATCAACTGTGGAGTTCACAAAAATTCACGGGAGGAACATTGAACATATGAGAGCCTATAGATATGGATTTAATACAAAGTAATCCTAACATGTAGCATATATTCCAACAAACAATATGGATGGCATTATTTGACATACTCATTGGATACATCAATGCAATTACTATAGAGTTTGCTCAACAGTTGCACAAAATGCCATCGTAATTCGAGGTTTTTAGGTTGGCACAACATTTTAAGATCTTGGAACATTAGAGACATTGGAGGATCATTGGCATTCCATATTACTTAATGAAGTTTCTCCAAAGGATGGATATAGAATTCCAATTGAGAGAATAAGCAGTTGTAGCACACCATGGGTTGATTAAGCTATTTGTTTTTGATGAATTATGAAGAATACAACCATATGTCACATGGGACATGTTCATTATCCATCCTAAATAAAATGTAGCATCAAAAACATGTATTTAAGACTCATCACATGCTTTAGAACATGTGCCAACACTAGTAGGTGAAGAATCCATGGATGCTATAGAGACTATATCAACTATTGCATAAGAAGTAGCAGAGTGTGAAGAAGGAGTAGGAGGATATCTCCTCAATAGATTAGGAACTAGAATCAAATATTTCTAGGGATGCAAAGGAAAATACCTTAGCCCAAGCTAAGGAGCCATTTGATATTCTAGATTCCCCATAGCAAGAAGATCCTGGCACCCTGTTAGGGGTTCCAATTGTTAAAGGAAAAGAAGAAATCAACAACCTTGTTGATGAAAAGACACTTGTGATACATGAAGAGAGTAGTTATGTTATTGAGCATATTCCGAAGAGGATAAGGAGATATGGTTCGAATAGGATGCAAAAGAGGATTCTAACACACATTGTGGCCACAAATTCAGTTAAAGTTTTGATGAGACAGTTGTTGATTGCTCAAGGTGAAGTAGCAATGGAAGAAATAAGAAGAATAAAAGGGTGAGAAATTTGTTTTTGTCATTGAGCATAACCAACTAATCACTTTGATGGAATATAAATTTTATTTAACCTCAATAGATTTTAATGAAAATTTAGAAGTCTTTGGTAATGAAAATACCAAGATAAAAATTGACCTAGTAAAACAAATGCAAGAAACTACAAAAAATGATTAGGAAATTGCAAGATTAACATATGTATGTGAGGAGATTATTGAACAAGCTTACAAAATGTTGGCACATAGACCACTTGCTAGGGTATATGATTTATACTTAAAAGATCAATGGTACAAATTTAACATTGAATGATACATATCTCTTATGAAGACAAATTTCCAAAACACATGGAAATTTTGTGAATTGTATTTTGATATCACCCCTAAAAGGAGAAATCTCCTTTGCAAACCTTACCTACACAACTAAGTGTTGCAACAAATATGGAGTTCACCAAACCCCTATGTTGGGGGTGTGTAAATATGAGCATTTAAGTATGGGTTCCAGAATGAAACTATGAGGTTCACAACTAAAAAATAACATGAGCCTAAAGAGATTATAGTAGAATTGAAGATAAGAGTAGAAGGGGCTAGACCAAGTAAGGTATGGAAAAATCATATTCACCTAACAGTAGATTCATATGCCTACTCAATTCTGGAGAGAAGACACATGGAGGTTGCAAAAAAATCATCAACACCTCCATAAATGAGGTACTAACGAATATAGATTCGAGGTGACAAACACTAACATAGAAGCTATGGTAAAGAGAGACACACTCACTACTAGGACACAAGACAATTATCCATAGAGTTGATTCATATATTGAAGGTCTCAGGGTGAACATATCCTAGTGGATAGGGTTGAAGTTCAAGTCTCCCTCCTACTATACCCCATTCCATACTTCAGGTAGCCAGGAGAACCTGGAATTGATATTCTAAAGGCAAGAACAAATGCCAATGTTACATGAGGATATTAGATGTATGGGAGGTATTGAATGATTTTAGGTGAACTATAAACAAAAGCAACAACTACAACTTTGTACGCAAAATATGATAAAATATGGTTTACTTTTTAGGGTAATATTTTAGGAGGTAAAGTTAGGGAATATTGTGTATATAGGATGTGTTTGTTGTGAATAAATTTACATAGATAACAATTGTGAAATAGAGGTGGTTTATGAAGTATTATTTTTATCTAAAATTTGGATAGTTTAGAATTTAGTTTTGAGGTGCAAGTCTTCAAATTGAGACGATAATATTTTTCCTTTCTTTGATACTAACATTGTTTAGAGATGCTTATGTGTTTTGTGGATTATGGATGCTCACCGTTCTTGTATTTACGATCCCTTGGTTCATGAGGCATTGCCCTCATAAAAATAATTATCAATATGGACATCATCCTTGAGGTGCAAGTCCTTGAATTAACACTACTACATATGGGCGGATTATTCCACGAAAATTTTCCACGCTTCCACTAGTTTCATATTTTTTTAAAACAGGGCGGGATTTTCGTTGTTATTGCCAGGAAAGTTCGTCTCAATATCGACGAAAATCTTAATTTAACTTAGTCGGTATTTTCGTCGCTATAGCGACAAACTTTCGTGGCAATAGCGACGAAAATTTTGTTTATCTCATTGGTCGGTGTTAACGGCTAGTTGACTATTTTATCTATATATACGTGACTTTAAGAGACTTTGTGACACAATTGCTATAGTTGCGACACTGTTCTTGGATTTTGTTTGAGCTGTTTATTTTTTCCGTCACCCACTGGTTGAACAAATGCAATTCTCGATCTACATAGCTTAGATTTTGAACTTGCAAGGTTAGTATGTTATTTTTTATTGATGTACTCATTTAACTTGTAATTTTTTTTTCAAATGTCCAAATTGCATTTAGCTTATTTTTTCCTTGATAATATATTTATATAATATGTGTAGTTATACCATATTTCATGTCTTTGGTTTTTGGATATAGTTAGTATATTTTATGGAAAAGGGTATGTGGATTCCATAATATTCTAGGTTTATGGAATCCACATACCCTTTTCCCTTCAATTGTAGCTATAATCTCTCTCTCTTTTCATTGATAAAGATATGGAATTGCTCTTGAAACTCAACCCTAATCGGTGAAATGATAGTAATTGATTGCTATATTCCCTGCTTTAGCARGGACTAATAAGATACATAAACACTAACCCTAAACTTATGTTAGGTGTATATGTCGTTATTATATAAAGAAAACATTTGTACACATATGACCTTATTATAAAGATGCTATCTATGTCGTCATGATATTGATCCTCTACACATATGATCACCTTATTATAAAGATGTTGACCTTATTATAAAGATGTAAGTCACTGTAAATAAACATATCATAATCGAAAGGAGTAGCCAAAATATAAAAAATTGACAACTTAATGTTTGGTATGGTGTAGGTAAGACAATAACTTGTTAGGAAAAGGATTTGTCACAATGAACAAAAGTGACAGAAAGCTTGCTCGGTTAAGAGAGGCATTAGAGGCAAGGGGTGATGGAAAATCTTATTTCCCTTTCTATGATTATAGAGGCTTGCAAAATAGAAGACTTTTAATAACAACAGCCCACAAACATTGTAGGGAGAAGGGGCATGCCGAAGGGCGTTATGAATATCGTCCCTTGGTAAGAGGATTTAATATTTAATGTATTCTCTGTAATAATCAATATGTCATGAATTTTAGAAATATTTCTGATTGGGATTTTTATATTTTCTATACACACTAACTTTTCTATGTTGTTTTTTAAATATATAGACGATGCCCCCAAAGTGTCGACCTCCAGAGAGTTATTTTTCAAGTACTAACATAAATACTACTTTACATGGAGATGAACTTCGAGATCAGAATATTGAAGCTGCTGATCAAGTTATTAATGATGATATGGATGGAGATAACGTTAGTGATTCAAATCAGGAAGATGAGATACATAGATTGATCCAAGACACGTTTGCTCCAATGGATGAGGAAAACCAGGATGATAGTCATGATGTTGATCCTCTACTCGAGAAGTCACGTAAACCTCTTTATGAAGGATCAACAATAAATCTGTTATCTGCTATATTGTTGTTGGTGAACTTGAAGGTTTTGAATGGTTTATCAAACACATGTCTCATACAGATACTAAGGTATTTAATTTGTTAATTATTTATGCTTGCATGTTCACAAATACTTAAAAGGTTCAATTTATTCCTATATTGCTATTGTTTTATAATTTGTAAATTAATATATTGGATGATATATTGATGATCAATATTGTTTACATTGACTTATTGTTTAGAATTTTGTAGATTGTTAGGTGATGTTCTATTACCGACGTCAAATATTTTTCCACGCACATATCGAGAAATATCTGTGATTATGAAAGAAATTGGTGTTGGGTATGTGTTATATTCTTTGCATGTGTGTGTGTGGGAACGTCAGGTTCGATAACTGCATCTGACGATCCCTTGCACTAGTGCTCTATTTATGTCGTGTGCGTCGGGCGCTTTCCTAGGGGGGGTCCCAGGGGGGGGCCAGGTATGCCCCCCCCTGGGTATGCGTAGCGTTCGGCAATGGGCAGTGCCCCGAAATGTTTTTTTGGGCGGTTTTTGCTATTTTTAGCGGTTTTGTAAATTAATCCCGGATTAAGGGATTAGGGTTTTTGTATCTACAGAATACCTAAAAACATTGTATATATTGTATGGTGAATGGTGAAATTCGAAATAATGAATATAAGAAAGGTTTTCCCGGTTGAGGGTTTCCGGTATAAAATCTCTGTGTACTCTGTGTATGAGCCATTGATTAATTTCTGTCTTTCTTAAGAATCTATATGCATTGCTTTACTTCACAGGTTTAAAAATTACATGTGGTATCAGAGCTCATTTTTGGCTTCAGAGGGATGCCTTTGTTATTGAGGGTTTGGCTCGGTCTTGATAGATCAAGTTTATCTTGGGTCTGTGATAAACCTAGGTTTAGTGGGAGATTTTGCAATGGAGATTCGAGTAAAGAAAGAGGAATGATGAGCTCATCTAGAATTGAGATAGAGAAGTTCAACGGTAAAAACTTTGAGCTATGGAAGCTCAATATGGAGGACCTTCTTGTAGACAAAGAACAATGGATCACTGTGGATCTTGGTACATAGCCTACTGGTACACCATCTACTAGCACACAAGCTACTGGTACACAACCTACCAGTACACAAACTACTAGTACACTAGCTACTGGTATGTCGAAGGAAGATTGGGACAAGTTAGATAGAAGAGCAAGGAGTACTATTTGACTCTGCTTGGCTGATTCGGTGTTGTTGAATGTCTTAGGAGAATCTACAACCAAGGAACTATGGGATAAGTTAGGGAATTTGTATCAATCAAAGTCCCTGGTAAAACAAGTTGTATCTTCGAAAGAAGCTGTATCATCTTAGGATGGAAGATAGAGATTCTGTGACAGAACATCTAAATGCCTTTAATACTCTGGTAAGTCAACTTGGATTTGTTAATATTACGATTGCAGAAGAAGATAAGTGTATTACTTTGTTATATTCTTTGCCAGACTCTTGGGATAATCTGGTTGTAGCAATAGGTAGTACCACTCAATCTACATTGAAGTATGAGGATGTAGTTGCATCCTTGTTATCTAAAGAGATGAGGCAAAAAAGCATGGATGGTCACAACACAGATGCTTTATTTGTAAGAGGGCGTACCCAAGACAGGAACCCTGGTAAGACTTCGGGATGGAGATCTAAATCTACAGGTAGATCTAAGTCTCCATGAAAATCTTTGAGGAAATGCTGGAAGTGTGGTAAAACAAGGCATTATAAGAAAGATTGCAAGTCTAAGAAGGTTGAAAAACCAAAGGGATCTGATAGTACCTCTTCCACAGAGGTGAAAACCTCCACTGAAGAAGGAGGTGATGTTTACCTAGCATCTACAAGTACACATGCAGACCATGATGTATGGTTGATCGACTCAGGTGTGTCATACCATATGACTCCTCACAGGGAGTGGTTCTCTGAATATGAAAAATATGATGGTGGTGATGTATTCCTAGGAGATGACTTGACAACAAAAATCTTGGGATGTGGAAGGGTTAAGTTGCCGCTAAACCATGGAAGGATTAGAACTCTCCCTGGGGTTCTACACATTCCAAAACTAGCCAGGAGCCTAATATCTGTAAGCAAGTTGGGCGATGCAGGAGTGAAAACTGTATTTGAAAAGAACACTTGCAAGATGGTACGAGGAGCAATGGTGTTGATAAGGGGAGTTCGCTGTGGAACTCTATACAAGTTGGTGGGAAGCACTTATACTAATGGGTGTAAAAATTCTGTTGTCCCTGAGCAGAGTAATGAAGGAGACAAGACCAATATTGTCCCAGAAAAGAAGACCATGCTGTGGCATCAAAGACTGGGCCATATTGGAGAAAAGGGCCTTCGAACACTACACGGTAAAGGTATGGTTGAAGGTATGTCTAATTGCACTATGGATTTTGATTTCTGTGAACATTTCATATATGGTAAACAAAATCGAGTAAAATTCCCATCTGGTGCTACAAGAGCAAAGGGGATCTTAGAGTTGATACACAATGATGTGTTTAGACCTGTTCCTGTTCCATCCCTAGGTAAATATGTGTATTATGTTTCATTCATAGATGATTTTTCAAGGAACACATGGATTTATTTTCTTAGAAAGAAATATGAGGTATTTGATAAATTTAAAGAGTTTAAGGCTCTGGTAGAAAATCAGACAGAGAAGAAAATAAAGGTATTGAGAACAAATAATGGTGGAGAATTCTGTGGAAATGAATTCGAAGAATTCTGTAAGAAGTGTGGTATAGCAAGGCAAAATACCACTCCATACACTCCTTAGCATAATGGAGTTGCAGAAAGGATGAACAGGACACTGATGGAAAAAGAAAGGAGCATGCTCAGCGGTGCCGGGTTAGGACAAGAATTTTGGGCAGAGGCAGTGGGTACAACATGTTACCTGGTTAATCGATCACCTTTATCAGTGTTGGATGATAAAACTCCACACGAGGTATGGATTGGAAATAAACCCTCTCTTCAACATCTTAGAGTGTTTGGTTGTGATGCTTATGTACATGTTCCAAAGGAAAATAAGAGTAAGCTGGATAATAAAGCTGAAAAGTGTATCTTTATTGGTTATAAAGATGGTGTGAAAGGTTATAATATTTGGCACCCAGAAACCAAGAAAACTGTTTACAGTCAAGATGTTGTTTTCAGAGAGGTAAAATATGTGTCCAAACCGGAATTCCTACCAACGCAAGACGAACCTGAGAAAATAGATCTTGAGTTGGATGATGAAAAATATGAATCATCTGAAGAAGAGGAAGCAGAAGAAGAAGAAGAAGAACCTCATACCCCAGTATTGAGGATATTAGTGAGAGATAGAAGGCAACCAAAAAGGTATAGCCCACCTGATTTTCATTCCAATTTTTCTTTATCTATTACTGATGATGATCCCAGAACTGTCAGGGAAGCAGTGAATTCAGAGGATAGTAAAATCTGGAAGAAGGCCATGGTTGAAGGAATGGATGCCTTGGATAAGAATGAGGCATGGGATATAGTTGAGTTGCCAGCTGGAAGAAAATCGGTTGGTAGCAATTGGTTGTTCAAGAAAAAGTTTAATGCACAAGGTAAAGTGGAGAAATACAAAGCTCGGTTAGTAGCAAAAGGTTATTCCCAGGTAGAGGGAATTGACTTTGGTGAGATTTTTTCTCCTATTGCTAAGTTAACTTCTATTAGATTTCTTTTATCTATTGTTGTTTCTTTTGATCTTGAAGTGGAACAGATGGATGTGAAGACAACATTCCTACATGGGGATCTGGAAGAAGAAATCTACGTGAAGCAGCTAGAAGGCTTTGTAGTGAAGGGAAAGAAAGAGTTGGTCTCTAAGCTAAAGAAGTCACTATATGGTCTGAAGAAATCACCTAGGATGTGGTACCAAAATTTTGACACATACATCCATGGATTGGGATTTGTAAGAAGCAGGGCTGATCACTGTGTATATTCCAAGCAGGTTGGTAATCACTTCATTTATGTAGTGTTGTATGTTGATGACATGTTGTTGGTAGGAAATAACATGGATGTTATCAAAGAGGTGAAATCGCAGCTATCCTCCAAATTTGACATGAAGGATCTCGGTGCTGCTAACTTCATTATGGGAATGGAGATTAAAAGAGATCGTGCAAACAGGAAACTCTGGTTAAATCAAAGAAAATATGTTGAGACAATATTGTAGAGGTTTAATATGCATGGAAGTAAACCGGTCAAGGTTCCTATTTCTATAGGTGTAAAGTTATCTACGGATCAGTGTCCCAAGACACAGGAAGAAGAAGAGGACATGTCCCATGTTCCATATGCCAGTGCAGTTGGAAGTTTGATGTATGCAATGGTTTGTACTAGACCAAACATTGCACACGCAGTGGGAGTTTTGAGCAGGTATATGTCAAAACCAGGGAAGGAGCATTGGACAGCAGTAAAGAGGGTCTTCAGGTATCTTCGTGGCACCACCAGTTATGGATTATGCTACCAAGGAAGATCGATATTGGACAAAGTGGTGGACATACATGGATTTTTTGATGCAGACTGGGCTGGAGATTTGGATCGAAAAAGATCTACAAGTGGGTATGTGTTTAACCTATTTGGAGGAGAAATTAGTTGGATGAGCAAAAGACAGGCTATAGTGGCACTCTCAACTACAGAAGTTGAATACATGGCAGCCACTCATGCAAGCAAGGAAGAAGTATGGTTACAAAGATTGTGTTCAGATATTGGGTTGGTACAACAAGCAGTGAGACTAGATTGTGACAGTCAGAGTGCAATATTCATGGCAAAGAACCCAGCTTATCATTCGAAGACAAAGCATATTGATGTT
>JASDQU010100030.1:174463-184744 GCA_032191745.1 Picea mariana | reverse complement strand
CATTATTCTAGCTAATCACAACTTCAAACATGGTATTTCTTTTATGCAATATCACAATTAAGACTATAAATCTTGGAAACAATCATTACTCCATTCAAACACATTAAGACGAAATATGTAATCAACCAATGTGGACCACCCAAGCCACGGTGAATCAGTTAATCATTTGGTCCAAATCCTACATGTAATGTTGTTACGAAATTTGATAGAGATAAAGAACTCTTAAGCCCCCTTTTCCTAGGTAAATGCCTTTTGATGAGCAACAAGAAAAAGACAACACAAACAATAAAAAAATATGGACAGGTGGATTCTTAAAGGACAAGTATAAACACACTTGATTGTTGAAAGAATTCGAGTCACCCAAAGTAGTGAGTTACATGACAACATCATATTGGAGAAGATAGTGGAGCTTACAGGTGTGGGATAAACAACACTCAAAACATCTATTTTTTTTATTAAATTTGATTCTAATTTTGGTTGGAATTATGTTGGAAGTCAAAGATCCACTTATATGATGGGAACTTTGTTCATAGAACTTTACCCTTAGTATTTTTGGTTAATTTTAAGACAACCTAAATCATCAATTTAAAAAGAAAAAATATTAGAACTTGTAAAATTAAAATATTAGAACTTGAAGATTAAAGTGAGAAAATGATTTAAAATTAAAATATAGTTGGTTGGATATGGAAGTGAGAAAGGATGTAAAATTTAAGTATAATTTGAAGATGAAAGTGAAAAGGATTAAAATTTAGACATAAAGTTGTTAAGTTTTTTTAATTATGAGAAATATTTTAGAGTGATTTGCCTTCGGTTCGAGATTAAAATGAGTGTGATTATATTTCAAGAATGTATTGAATAATCCACAAATTAGATATAACAATAATTTAGTTCTATAGATATTGTTTCAAGATATAACTTTCTAATTTTTTTTTTAAGAATGAATCAAATTAAATATTGGTATGAAAAATAAGAAACTTATTACTTTATTACTTCTAAATGATTTTGACAAATTTAGATATTATTTATGTTTTTTAATATTATTTCTCTTCATTTAATTAGAATTGGGTTGTTTTTAAACATAACAGACTATTTATAAATCCACAAGTATGTTTTTTTGATATTCTTACTCCTTTAGGTATTATTTATGTTTTTTAATATTCTTTTTTTCCATTTAGTTAGATCTGGGTTATTACTGAACACAACAAATTGTTTATAAGTCCACAAGTATGTTTCTTTGATATTCTTGCCCCTCATTTACCAACACTCTTGTTGTCACTGAGCGCAATGGTATGCTCATGAGTCTACTGGTATGTTTATGGCCTTGAATCTCGTCGTTGTCTGATCATTGAACAACCATGGACATCTCATTCGAACATTGTTTGGACTTGAAAAAATAAGATAACGTTTCCATTTTTGGTTCAATTACCATTTACCTCACATTCTTTCTACTGGAAAGGTTGATTGATTCCTTTAGATCATAGTGTTGAGAATTTCACAATCTCGGTCAGTGATAAACGAAAGATAAATTGGTAGTGATTCTTATAAGTTTCCAATATTAAAATGCTCAAGCAGGATGAAAGTTCAATGGTAATGCAATCCAAACCATTGAGACCTCTGGCATACTTCAACGCATTGCCTCTCATCCCTTTTATGCATTTTGTCAAGTGTGGGAAGAGCGCAAGTATTGTATGACATACACACAGTTCCAAGCATATGTTATTTCTAACACATAAACACTTAAATATTATATTAATGAATACAATTTATAAATATTTGTTTGTTTTATAATCTCCTTTGACTCTAATAAAAATTCTATTGGAAGAAACTACGAAGTGGTTTATCAATCTCAATGCTAACTAAATTTAGCCAATAAAAAAATCAATCTGATCAATTTATTTTTCAAATTGCAATTTAACAATTCAAAAACCATCAATCGTCCCTCGGTAACGAAACCCACCTAATGCTAGTTTTCAAATTGCAATTTAACAATTCAAAACTATCAATCGTTCCCCGATAATGAAACCCACTTGATGCTAGTTGTTAAGAATTCACGCCCGAATATTTTTTTTATTACACTATGAAGCCACACATCCTTCAACACGATAGCATGTGAGAATGGGTGTTGTCAAATGAGCAACACCAAAAACCACCCGTCCACAATAACAAATTCTCTGAAAACTTAGAAATTCAAAGGCATAGGGTACATAGATTGTTATCAGTTCAAGGTTTTACAGAAGTAGTTCCTTCCAACACAATATTAATTTTCTTCTCAGCCCAAAATATTTTCTCTATCACCTTGTAATATCTCCATTGTCACACTTCTGCAACATCGATACAGAGCGTCATATGCCCAATAAAGCTCTCAACAATTAAAAAAAATCTCAGGATCGAATCCGACCTACAGAAGCTCATTCAAATCTTCATGCAATCAGTGTTTTTGAGTTTTCTTGACATATTATGATTTAAAAAGGCCAAAAAAAAATTCTTTTTAATGTCCAATTTATTATGGATTATGTCACAGGCCTAACTGTGTCCATTCCGAAGTTAAGGCCACCATTGTCTCGATTCTATCTGAAGTTGAGGCTGCCATTGCCTTGATTATGTCAGTACACCTAGCATGTATGCTGCCATTGGTGCTTGGGATTTCTTCAACATCAATGCAGAAGACAATAGTGGCATGGCTCTCCCAGGTGGCATAATTGGTTGCAATGATCACTACAAAGCTCATGCCTTTGTCACTAGTACATATGGGCGGATTATTCCACAAAAGTTTTCCACGTTTCAATTATTTTCATTTTTTTTTTAAATTGGGCAGGATTTTCGTCGCTATTGCCACAAAAGTTCATCTCTATAGCAACGATTATTGCATACCTCAAAAAACATCCGCTAACACACGTGGCTTGCAACAACCAGTTGACTTTTTCGGGTCAACTCAAGCATTTTCATCACTATATCGACGATAGTCGATCTATATATACTTGAATTTAAGAGACTTTGTGACACATTTTCTATAGTTGTGACATTGTTAGTGGCTTTTGTTTGAGCTGTTTATTTTTTCCGTCACCCACTGGTTGAACAAATCCAATTCTCGATCTACATAGCTAAGATTTTGAACTTGCAAGGTTAGTATGTTTTTTTATTTATGTACTCATTTAACTTGTAAATTTTTGTTCAAAAGAAATTTCACATAGCTTGTTTTTTCCTTGATAATATATTATATGTGCAATACCATATTTTAAAATTTTTGTTTCATTGGTTTTTGGATCTAGTTAGTATATTCTATGGAAATTCGTGTGAAATGTCAAGAAAAATATTTTCCGAAGAAGTATTTTAAGAAGAGGGAAAATTACTCCATCAATAAGTCAATTCAAACATTAAAAACGAATGTCATTATCAATCTAGATTAATTTGAGCCTACAATTCCTTATGTAAATTTAATCCTTATTACAAAACCACCAACTCATAACAACTTTACTGGTTGGACTAATGTTTGAACTAGAAAGTGGAAAAAAAATCCTCTTAGGTCTAATCCTATCCCTTAGCGACCTTGTTAGATCTCTAACTTTTGTGTTTCTATTATATCAAAATGTCAAAATGTCTTAGAAGAAATAATTATGAGGATTGTAGGTCACTGTAAATAAACATATCATGATCGAAAAGAGTAGCTAAAATATCATGAAGGAGTAGCTAAAATATACAAATTTGACAAATTATTGTTTGGTATGGTGTAGGTAAGACAATTACTTGTCAGTACAAGGATTTGTCACTATGAACGAAAATGACAGGAATCTTGCTTGGTTAAGAGAAACATTAGAGGTGAGGGGTAATGGAAAATGTTATTTCTCTTGCTATGATTGCAGGGGCTTGCAAAGAAAAAGACTTTTAATAACAACAACTGAAAGACATTGTAGGGAGAAGTGACATGCTGAAGGGGGTTATGAATATCGTCCATTGGTAAGAGGATTCAATATTTAATGTATTCTTTGTAATAATCATCATGTCATGAATTTTAGTAATATTTCTTATCATGATTTTTATATTTTCTATACACACTAACTTTTCTACGTTGTTTTGAAATATATAGATGATGCCCCCAAAATGTCGACCTCCAGAGAGTTATTTGTCAAGTACTAGAAAAAATACTCCTTTACAGGGTGATAAACTTCGAGATTAGAATATTGAAGCTATTGATCAAGTTATTAATGATGATATGGATGGAGATAATGTTAGTGATTCAAATCAGGAAGATGAGATACATAGATTGATCCAAGACACATTTGCTCCAATGGATGAGGACAACCAGGATGATAGTCATGATGTTGATCCTCTAGAAGTCACGTCAACCTCTTTATGAAGGCTCAACAACAAATCTTCTATATGCTATATTGTTGTTGGTGAACTTGAAGGTTTTGAATGGTTTATCAAACACATGCCTCACACAGATACTAAGGTATTTAATTTGTTAATTATTTATGCCTGCATGTTTACAAATACTTAAAAGGTTCAATTTTTTCCTATATCTCTATTGTTTTCTACTTTGTAAATTAGTATGGATGTGATATTGATGATTAATATTGTTTACATTGACTTATTGTTTTGAATTTTGTAGATTTTTAGGTGAATTTCTATTACCGACGTCAAATATTTTTCCACGCACATATCGAGAAATATCTGTGATTATGAAAGAAATTGGAATGGAGTATCAGGCTATTGATGCATGTCCTAATGATCATATCATATATTATAGACAATATGCATTTGAAAATGAATTCCCACAATGTCAAATAAGTAGATATCAAACCGATAAAGCGTCAAAGAAGGTGCCTCACAAATTTCTTCTTATATTTCGATAATTCCACGTTTTCAGCGGTTGTTCAGGTGCCAAAGTATAACACAGTTTATGGATTTCCATACAATGAACAAAAGTCGAGACGATGTTCTTCAAATGCCTGCAGATGGATCTACATTAAAGTATATCGAAGAAAAGTGGCCAATTTTTAAAGAAGAGCCTCGTAATGTTAGACTTTCGTTGGCAACTGATGGTGTCAATCCATTTAGAGAGCTTCATTCTACATATTCAATGTGGCATGTTTTTGTTATAAACAATAACCTTCCTCCTTGGATGTCAATCAAGAGAGAGCACACAATGTTGGCAATGATTGTTCGAGGTATTTAATTATCTTTTATTTACTTTAAAGTATGAAAAAATATTTCTTTTTTTTGTTTCGTGCATGGTAATTATTTCTTCTATATACAACGACATCTAGATAAGTATAATTAATCATGCTGTATGTTGAACCAATTAGGTAAGTACCAGGTTAAATATATGAACGTATATATTGAGCCTCTTATCGATGAGTTGTTGAAGTTATGGGCTAGCGTCAATATGTATGACATCTCTAGACCAATAGGGAAAAAACAATTTCAATTCCATGGAATACTATCATGGACAATTCATGATGCTCCCGCGTTAACACATTTTTGTGGTATATTGTTACTTTCTTTTGTGATTTAATATTATATATATTTATTGAAAATATCATGCATTATTTTAAATTGTAACTCTAATTCACTACATTAATTCATATATCTTGTAGGTCTTCAAACAAAGGGTAAATTTTCATGCCCAGTTCATGGTCCCAGGATAAAATATCATAGTTCAAGGAGTTTAGGAAAGGAAGTGTTTGATGAGTATAGGCACTTTCTACCTAAGAACCATAGTTATCGAACTACAGACAAAGCAAAATTCAATGGTAAAGAAGAGAATGGAAAAAAACCACGAAGAATGACACCTCGCCTATGGAAGTTGGAATATATTAGAAATCATCAAGGTATACAAATTATTTATGTATGACATATTATATAAATATTTGGTTAATTTCATTAGTATTAATTTCATTTTGTTTGATTAATTAGTGTTAATTTCAATTTGTTGATGTTTCATGAATGTCTTTCAGGCACAAATGGGCTTCCACGAGGAATGAAAAGTTACCCGATGCAATTCAGTAGGTTGCCATACTATGAGCACCTACAAAAAGTTCATCTGTTTGATACAATGCATATCGAGAAGAACATAACAGAATTTTTATGGCGAATATTAAATGGAAGGACTAACAAAGAGAGAATTGGAAAGATTTGTTGTGACATCCAGGAAGTTAATCATGCATTGCAAAGTGTTATTATTAATTCTAATGGTGATGGTAATGAATAGAATACTAATCTTCCTTGGTTATTGACAGAGAAACAGAGAAATATTGTAAAAGAGGTCATTCGAAAAATTAGGTTTCCGACGGGGTTTTCGTCGAACATACAAAATATTTTACTAAAAAGAGGTGATTTTGGTGGGGTTAAAACACATGACTGGCATACATTCATTAAGGTAATTAATAGGTTATAATATATTTCCTTATTGGTACGCATTTTTTGGAAACAAATAATAATTAATTGTTTTTTGTTACAATATGTTCTACCTTTATCTCTCCCAGATGACTTTGACAACAACATAAAACAAATTATTTATGTACTTGGAAAATACATGAGGTAAGTAATGTTTTATAAGGAAAATGTACTTATGTGATTTGTAGCGGAACTTATTGACATATTGTGTTTTATCTGCAAATTTATGTATGCCTTGATATTATTTTATTGCATCGATATTTGTAGGTGGCTTTCATCAAAAGAAATCCATAAAGAAGATATAAGGTATTGGAAGAGATAAATTCCCCGACTAATGTGTCAAATGCAACAATATCTACCTCCATCATTTTTCAATGCACAAGAACACTACCTCATACACCAAGTTGAGGAGATTGAATTATGTGGACCAGTACACACAAGGTCGATGTGGATGGTGGAGAGGCAGTTGAAGTCATTGAAGGCTTTTGTTAGTCAAAGAGCATGTCCGGAGGGTTCTATGGTTGAGGGATATATGGTATATCAATGCATGGTGTATATTAGTCAATATCTACCTAAATTAGCAGCAAATATGAATGCGCCTCGCATTTGGAATCTCGACTCAATCAACAAATTTGAAGTGGAGGTCCTATTGGGGAAAGGTAAAATGAGGACTATGAAGGGTAATTATTAGATGTTGACGTAGATTTAATATATTACACATTTATTTTTCCAATTTTGTTTTATCATACTGATTTTTTACATTTTTTATTCCTGTATATTGAACTATATTAAACTATTCCTTTATTAACAATAGCTAATTAATGATATTAAATTGTTATTTATCATATAGTTTCTCGAGAGTGGGATGCTTTAGATTTATACATTGCAAACAACCTTGATTGGTTGGAGAATTGGATAGAATATACTGAAGAATACTTTGGTAGGTTATCATGGGAAGGGGTGAGTAAGATGATTAAAACATCGCATCGTCATCGAGATCAATGTCTTGATCTTACGTCAACTAGGGAAGTTGATTTAGCCTTTGGTTTAAAAGATAAACATGCAAGTAAATTGTTTACCACATTTTCCTAGTTATTTCCCATTTTTTCAATGTATTTGGTTTGTTTAATTTTTGAAATATATATTTACTAAGTCCTATATGAGGTTTATTAATTGGCAGTGTATTTTTTACTTGTTGTCCATGTTGCAGTTGAAACATCACAAGGCTATGTGGTGTAATGGTCGTAAATTTCATATCAAAATGTTGGATGATAAGATGAAAACCTCATATCGTGGGATAACTGCAGTGTTTAAGGTCACCAACATTTCCTCTAGAAGTGATAGAAATCTGGAAGAAACTGAGAATAGGTACTATGGGCATTTGGAGGATATAATTGAGTGTGATTTTAATTCCTTTAAAATAGTTTTGTTTGAGGTGAAATGGTACAGGATACAGATGCATGAACGTGATCCTGAAAGAACTGTTATTGAGCATGATAATGGATTTATCATGGTTAATACAAGGGCATTTGAACCAAGTACAGAGCCTTATGTTCTTCCAAGTCAATGTGAGAAAGTATTTTACTCAAAGGTACCTGGTAAAGAAGGTTGGTCATACATTGTTAGATATGATCCAAGAGGAAGACCAGTAAAGTATAATCATGTAGCCGAGGATGAAGATAATAACGAGGAAGAAGATCACGATTATGCATATCAGGAGCAGGTGGCTTTAGTCGGTGTGTCAGACGAAGAAGTTGATCATCCAAATGTAGGAGGCGACAATCTCATTGACGATATCAATAACTATATTAGAGAAAATGACGTTGATGATGATGTTGATATGAATGAGCGTTTCACCAATATCGATTTTGAAACAGATACTGATGCAGAGGTTGAGCTGGATGAAGAAGAAGATGACTGATATTTAATTGTTGAAAATAAGAGGTCTGTGATTATATCTTTGACCATGATATTTATATGTTTTTATTTTGTATAATAGAGTATATGTTACATGTTCTTTATAATTTCAAATTAGGTATGGGGAAATTGAGAGTGATGTGAGGGGGGATCATAATTAGAGCTTCCACCTTCACGTGGTTTCCCCTATTTAGTAGAGAATGAACTATTCTTGAAACCAACAGGAGCTCTACACGAATGTGCCTAATCATACCAATGATGTAGGCATGTCATCCCAGGGATTTACATTTTTATGTTTATATTTCTGTATAAGCCAATGAATGACAACCATAATTTAAATTTTTGTCGCATTTGAATAAAATATGATCAATCCCAATATTTTTTCAAAGCAACATGTTGTTTCAAAACCTGTCCAGAACAAGGCATTCATGAGACAATATAATCCATTGTTCTAGTAATGGCCGACGTGGATGACAGGTTCTTAGGTTTCATTGAAAAATATAAAAAATCACCCTTTATGAGCATTTTCAATGCAAATCCGTCGAAATTGCAAATTTTAATTGTAGAAATCGGATTTAGCAATTTTGAAAACATCTCATACCAACGATGTAGGTATGCCATCCCAAGGATTAATTACATTTTTATGTTTATATTTTTGTATAAGCCAATGAATGACAACCATAAATTAAATTTTTGTCATGTTTGAAAAAAATATGATCAATCCCAATCTTTTGTCAAAGCAACAAGTTGTTGCAAAACCTATCCAGAACAAGGCATTCATTCGACAATATAAGCCATTGTTCTGGTAATGGCCAGCGTGGATGACAGGTTCTTAGGTTTCATTGAAAAATATAAAAAAACACCCTTTATGAGCATTTTCAATGCAAATCCGTTGAAATCGCAAATTTTAATTACAGAAATTGGATTTAGCAATTTTGAAAACATCTCATACCAATGATGTAGGTATGTCATCCCGGGGATTAATTATATTTTTATGTTTATGTTTTTGTATAAGCCGATGAATGACATCCATAATTTAAATTTTTGTCGTGTTTGAATAAAATATGATCAATCCCAATATTTTGTTAAAGAAACACGTTGTTGCAAAACCTGTCCAGAACAAGGCATTAATTTGACAATATAATCCATTGTTCTGGTAATGGTCAACGTGGATGGGAGGGTTTCCAGACTCAAAAATCACTCTAGTTCAACAGTAATATTGATTTTCCTTGATGATATGTAGCTTTATTTTTCATATGGAGCTTCATTCTCATATGTAATCTAGTTCAATAGTAACCCGATGGGAATTTACAGTAACCTGTGAATGGGGCCAATGTTGAAATTCTTTCAAAATGTTTCTATATGCACTGAAATTTGACATGGATAGATTGTTAGCATGCCTTAATGATATGGAAGGGTTTCTAGAATCAAATATATAGTACTAGATGTGGGAACATGTGTACTGTCAATGAATTTTAAAAGGAACAATGAACAGACATTGTACTAGGTCTAGACATGGGAAATGGTGACCTGTGAATGGGGCCAACGTTGAAATTTTTTCAAACTGTTTCTGTATGCACTGAAATTTGACATGGATAGACTATTCACATTCCTTAACGATATGGGAGGGTTTACGAACTCAAATTTGACTCACACACCCACTTGTTTCCATCATCAATTCATCATGTAAACCATAAACCCTAATTTTCTTTCAAAGTACACAAATTGGTTGATGTAAGTTTTAAGTTTTCGTCAGTCTTTCTTCATTTTTCTTTTAGGTTATACAATGTATTTGTGTCATAGTTGTGATGAAAAATCCCTCTTTTCATTCATTGTTTAATCAACACTATAAAAATGAGTATTGTGATGAATGGCCCATGCATCCCTAAGGAAATTTATATGATCTTGTACCTTTTTGTTTGACCCTAGAGAATTCCTTGGAAAACCATGAGAACCATACTTCATGTT